>PVJN01002097.1:0-124862 GCA_004026805.1 Lasiurus borealis | reverse complement strand
ATATGGAGTTTCCTCAAAAAACTAAAAATGGAACTCCTATTTGACCTAGTGATCCCACTTCTAGGAATATATCCCAAGAAACTAGAAACACTAATCAGAAAGGATATATGCACCCCTATGTTCATAGCAGCACAATTTACCATAGCTAATATTTGGAAACAGCCTAAGTGTCCATCAGTAGATGAGTGGATTAAAAAACGTTGGTACATCTATATGGTGGAATACTATGCTGCAGTAAAAAATGAGTTATTGCCATTTGCAACAGCATGGATGGAACTGGAGAGCCTTATGCTAAGTGAAATAAGCCAGTAAGAGAAAGATAAATACCACATGATCTCACTCATTTATGGAATATAATGAACAACATAAACTGATGAACAGGGACAGATCCAGAGACAGAGAAGCATTGATCAGACTGTGATACCTCAGAGGGAAGGTAGAGGAGGGTGGAGTTAAGGAGGAGAGATCAACCAAAGGAATTGTATGCATGAATATAAGCCTAACCAGTGGACATGAACACCAGTGGGGTGAGGGCATGAGTGATGGGGGGTTCGGAGGTTAATGGAAGGATGAGGACATATATGTAATACCTTAATCAATAAAGGAATTTTTTTAAAAAGATGGTAGAGCAATAAGATAAAAGGATTCTAACAGTTATTGAATGTTCACCAATCAGTTTGGACCACTAGCATTTGTTATAACAGCTTTAACTTTATCCCAATGAATACCATGAATGATAGTGGTTGATAACATCGAGCTTGAATCTTCAATGAAAACATTTAAGTAAAATTATCCAACGTGTCAATATCTTATTAATAGTTAAATAAACAAACACACACACACACACACACACACACACACACACACACAGAAATAAACAAAACTTCTAAAAAATAAGTAAATATTTGGCACTTTTTTCCAAACCAACTACCACAAATTGGGGAATCCAAAATAGTTGTAAACATTTGGAAAGCAGCTGCTGGATGTGATTAGCTTCACCATAGTAGTTTATGGAAACCAAAAATTATCAGAAAATTTGGGATCATCTTTATTTACACATTTAAGAGAAAACCAAGCCTTTGGTTCCACAGTTGAATTTCAGTTATCAAGTAGTGGGGGAGTAGAAGAGTATTTAGGGGAGACAACAGAGCTTTCCACCCTCAATATCTAAGTCATATGACAAACACTATGGCCTATTTTGCCTGCATGCGTGGCTGCCCCTGTTAATGAAAGTGTGCTGAAAGACCACATCAATAAATTGTACATATTATGAGTATCAATTACACATGGGAGGGACACTTGATATTTTCTAAATTGTAAATATTAAATTTTGCCCTCTCCCCATATTTGGTATTGACTCAATGAATTGACAGATTCCCATGTAACCTCCGAATTCCTTATCAGAACTGATAAAATTAGGGTTTTGGCCAGTGATGCAGGCTATGAAGGAATTCACAACTAAAAGAAGAGGTAGATGTAGAGAGTAATTTCATTTTTACTTTTCCCAAAGGGAAAGGGCCAGTGTATTGCTAATCAATATAAGGGAAAGAAATAAACATAGGTTGTCTATTTTAAAGCCTTGGCTGTTGTTGCTAGGTGACAAGGACGGGAGGAGGATTTGGGGGTAGAAATTGAACAGACATCAGGGAGTTTATCTTTGCTAGTTTTTCAGAAAAAAATCTGGGCAGGGGCAGATGTATTAGGGAGGTGTCTTAGTATTTTTCTAAAGCCTATGAAACATTCTTAGAGTAAAAGTTATAAAGAGTTCAAAAGATGCTTGCTTGCTTGCTTAAAGGAGTGAGTAGAAGGGAACTTTCTACTAATAATCCTTGGGTTGTAAAAACAGCAGGGAGGAAGGGTATGTATGCAAGAATATAATCTTGAAAGTAGCTTATCTCATCTTACAGTTTGAACAAAGGGACTGCTTGAATCAGAGTTGCTAATAATCTTGGGGTTTAATTACCAGGTGCTTCTTATAAACTGTGGAAGGCTACAGCAAAGAAAAATAAAGGTCTTTTCCCCATCCCAACAATAGATATGTGCATGAAACAGCCTTCCCCTCATCATTTGGGAGCTCACGTTGCAGAACTAATGTCTACATAGTGTCAGCTATACCTTCCACCTTGATAGTATCCAGTTCATCATGTACAGTCATTGCTAAATCTAATCATTTGTCCAAATCACTGAGGAAGCCTATTTAAAATGCCTATTTTCAGGTATTGCTTTCAAAGTTTCTATAATAGTAAATCTAGTATGGATCCTGGAGAGTATATTTTTAAAAAGCAGATGATTATAATGTATCCAATGAGACATTTATCCCCATACTCAATTTGGGCAGCACTGATCTAAAAAATGGCAATAATTATATATTGTGACACAGCCTGATCCTTGCATAGGATATTGATCGCAACTTTCCAAACAGATATTAATCCATTGATAAATGGCCTTGGGAGACAATTATTAAATCAAAAAAAGTGGGGAAATGTCTGAAACTTTTTTTTTAACAAAGCTCTTTTTTTTTCCTATTTACCCATCACTGTTAGATGGACAATTAGCTTCCCATTTACTCAAGTATATGTATGTTTCCTGCTTTCTCCCCTGACCTATCCATAGAAAAGATGCTTGCAGCTTACTGCTTTGATACTTGCAGCTCCTAGAAAGAGGGGACCATGCTTCTTTTATTCCTTTATTCTTAATGGCAAATGCAATGTTTATACTCTCAGGCAACAGGAATAATTATAATATTTGCTATGAGATAGCCCATATGTATTTCAATTGGTGAATATTTATCTAAACTGTGATATATTCATACTATGGAATACTACTCAGCAGCTAAAAAATAAAGACCCATACACACAACAACTTAGATAAATAGCTGTGAGTGAGAGAAGACAGATTCAAAGATTACATATTGTATGATTCCATATATTTGACATTCTTGAAAGGGCAAAAAATTATAGTGATGGAAACAGATCAGTGTTTGCCATAGGGTACAAATGGGGTGAGAATATAGCATAGGGGATTTTGAGATGATGGAACAATTCTATATCCTGATTATAGTGGTGGTTGCACAAATATATGCATATTTTAAAATACATAAGACTGTATATCAAAAGGAAAAAAATTGACATCACTTCATGATAACTTTGAAATTAAAAAAAAGGAGCCCAGCCAGCTTGTCTCAGCTTGACCTACAAACAGGGAGGTCACAGTTCAATTTCATTCAGGGCATGTGCCCAGTTTGGGGGTTTGATCCCCAGTAGGGAAGTGCAAGAGGCAGCTAATAAATGATTCTCTTGCATCATTGGTGTTTCTATTTCTTTCTCTCCCTTCCTCTCTGAAATTAATTTAAAAATATATGAAATAAATAAATACAAATAAAATCAACTAAATTTGAAAATAGTATTTAACAACTATGAAAAATTATATCATAGATATTTATTAAAGGGCATTAAAGTTATCAAAAAGATTTAAATTTTTAAACCAATTATCCAATAGCAATTTTAATGTTATTCCATTTTTGTGAAAAAATGAGGTTAATGGTATGATATATAAACAAAAAGGCTGAGCTCTAGCTGGTTTGACTCAGTGGATAGAGCATTGGCCTGAGAACTGAAAGGTCCTACGTTTGATTCTGGTCAAGGGCACATGCCTGGATTGTGGGCTTGATCCCTGGGGGGGCGAGGGCTTGCAGGAGACAGCCAATCAATGATTCTCACTCATCATTAATGTTTCTATCTCCCTCTTCCTTCCTCTCTGAAATCAATAAAGGCTGGAAGCAAATAAATCAAAACTTTAATCTGTCTTGTCTTCAGTGAATCTTGGTATTTCAAACATTTTTCTATTTGTATTTTCTAATTTTTAAATGATGAAATGTATTAAGTTTTTTGAAATTTTAGTATAAATTGTAATTAAGGAATCTAACCATTCTCTATCAAATGCAACATTACATTCTCACTCTGCTCCCCAATTTAACCAACATCCATGGAAAATTTACCTCATTTAGGAATCCACATTTAGGTAAATGTTTAAAGGAATGAAAAATCTCTATCTGAACAAGATATCTGCACTCCCATGTTTATCGGAGCATTATTTACAATAGTCAAGATATGAAAGCAAACTGTCTGTTGACAGATGAATGCAAAGAAAATGTGGTATATACTGTATATACATAGTAGAATATAATTCAGCCAATAGAAAATTATTCTTTTTAGAATGAAGCCCTACTTCTGGTTAAGTATCTAAAGAAACACAAAACACTAATTCAAAAGGATATATGTACCCCTATGTTTATTGTAGTGCTGTTTACAATAGCTAATATATGGAAGCAACCCAAGAGCCCATCAATAGACAAGTGCATATTAAAGTTGTGGTACATATATAGGGTGTCCCAAATATATATATGTGCATATATATATATATATATATATATGTATATATATATATATATATAAAGGCTGTGTTTATAATACATTTTATTTTTAAAATTGAGCTATCAGCTGTTAAAGTGTGTATATATGATATATTTTTTTGGATACCCTATATACAATGGAATATCAGTTGGCCATAAAATATTACTATTTGTGATACATAGATGAAATTAGAGCAGTGGTTCTCAACCTTTCTAATGCCATGACGGTTTAATACAGCTCCTCATGTTGTGGTAACCCCCAACCATAAAATTATTTTCTCTAATTGAGAACTGGTTCTACAGCAGCAGTTCTCAACCCGTGGGTCGCAGGTTGAGAACTGCTAGCAAGGTCACTTAAGACCATCGGAAAACTCAGATATTTACATTACAATTCATTAATAGTAGCAAAATTGCAGTTATGAAGTAGGAATGAAAATAATTTTATGGATTGGGGTCACCACAACATGAGCAACTGTATTAAAGAGCCACAGCATTAGAAAGATTGAGAACCACTGACTTAGAGGGTATTGTGCTAAACAAAGTAAGTCAATAAGAAAAAGACAAATATTATGATTTCACTTATGTGTAGAATCTAAAGAACAAAATCCTATATAATAAAAGTGTAAGATGCGGATTGTCCCCTCCTCCAGGAGTTTGACCGCTCACTATGACATGAGCCATCAGGGGGGCAATGTGGAACATGATGGACATCAGGGTTGCCAGCCCTGATGGGCCCTGACAAGAGCAGAAATGCAGTGGGATGGTGAGTGGGTGGTGCCAGGCCAAGGCAGGTGTGTGCGGGGAGCTGATAGCCCCACTGATTGCCCCACAAACAGCGAGAAGTGGAGGCACAGGGGTGGGGGAGACTGGAGGGAAGGAAGGACCACCACCAGGCTCCCAGGCGCTGAGGAAGCAGGGAGGGGGCCCAATCACCCCGCAGATTGTGACCAGCGCTTTGATCAATCGCTGGCCAGGCCTAGGGACCACTGGGCCTCTAGTAAACGAATAAATAGAAACAGACTCATAGATACAAAGAACAGACTGATGGTTGAAGAAGGGAGAAGAGTTGGGGCTGGCTAAAAAAGGTGAGGGGATTGAGAAGTGCATATTGGTAATTACAAAATAGTCATGGATATGTAAAGTACAAGGGAATATAGTCAATTATATGTAATAACTATGTATAGGGCCAGGTGGGTATTGGAAATATTGGGGGGAATACTTTATAAAGTACAGAGTGGGACAAAACTAGGTTCATAGTTGTGAGTATGTGAAACACAGAGCTTATTCTTACACAGTAGAACTTCAGTTCTTGAACTTAATTCATTCCATAAGGCTGTTTGAGAAGTGATTTGTTCTAAAAGTGAATCATTTTTTCCCATTAGAAATAATGTAAAATGAATGAACCCATTCCGGACCCCCAAATGATTCCCTGTGTTCAACTTCCTTGCATACAGTACATGTCTAATGTACTGTTTAATTTATAAACACTCTAAAAACAAAAAGGACATAAAATATAAATAAAATTTGAACAAAAAAGAAATGAAAAGTACATTAAAAATAAAAATTTAAGTACACACTAAAACTTACCTTTAATGTTGAGAGCTACTGATGATTGATTATGGGGAGCAGGGATGGAAGGATGGAGGGATGTTACTATTTGGAAGAGGAGTCCCTGTCTATAAAAATATCAGGTAGTTGTGCTTCTGGGACTTTCTCTCTTGTGTCTTTCCTCCACTAAAATTAGCTTCAGGATCACTGGGCCTCTGTTTCACTAATAGCTTAACAAATGAGGTTTAATTTTGCCTGCATTTTAACACTTGCCTGAATGAAACACTGCATTGTCATTAAACAAGTTTATGGCAGGGTTTGCTACTTTTTTATCATGGTGATATTTCTCAATAAATATTCACAGAACAATTTCCTGAGACCTTAGCAACACCAGGTTTGGAGGTAAACTAATTCACACTCTTGCGTTCTCTCCTTTTTTTGTCCCTGAGAGAGCATGACTTCTTATGCAAGTATCAGCATGAAAGGGTTATGTGGTGGAGAACTGAAGTTTTGTTCCACAATGGAGACATTTTCCTTACTAAATTATTCGAGATGGGAGATGTGGGAGAACCAAGATTTGACTATATTATTATTTATTCACTAATTCGTGTATATTAAAAGGAGATTAATTAGATGAAATAATTTAATATTGCTATTTGCCCTTTCTCTTTAATAGAAGTGTCAGAGGTGAAAGAAAATTAGTAAAATGTATATGAAAACCTTCCTCCTGTCAGAGTCTGGGTCTATGTGACCTAGAGTCAAATCTCCGCCCACCCACTTGCACCTCAAAATCATGTGAGACCAAGACCTGCCTGCCCACCTCCCCCCATTGGGCTAGATTCAGACCTGGTCAACCCCTCCCTTGTCAAGCCCTGCCAGGCAGGGGTCATAACCTCAGGTTCCCTGGCCCAGCCCCAGGACAGGGGGCATGGCCCAGACCAGGGCAGGGGAACATTCCTTGAGATCCCCTGTCAAGTCCTGCTGGGTGGGGGGTATGACCTGAGGTCCCAAATCAAGCCCTGCCAGGTGTGAGGGGTGCAGCCTCAGGTACCCTGGCCCAGCACTTGGAAGGGGGTGCAGACTCAGGTCCCCCATTAAGCCCCACTGGACAGGGGCACAGCATGAGTTCCCCCGACCCAGCACTGGGGGTGCACCTTGAGGTCCCTTGTCAAGCCCAGCTGGGTGGAGGGCACAGCCTGAGGTCCCCTGTCAAGTCCAGCCAGACAGTGGGTCACAGCCTCAGGTCCCATATCAAGCCCCATAGGGTGGGGGTGTAGTCTGAGGTCCCCTGGCCTGGTGCTGCAGTGGGGGGTGCAGCCTGAAGTGCCCTATCAAGCCCCACCTCGTGGGGGGCACGGCCTGAGTTCTCCCAACTGAGCACTGGGGGTGCACCTTAAAACCCTGCTGGGCAGGAGGCGAGGCCTGAGATCCCTCATCAAGCCCTGCCAGGCGGGGGGTGTGGTCTGACGTCCCTGGCCTGGTGCCAGGGTTGGGGTGCAGCCTGAAGTTTCCTGTCAAGCCCCATCTGATGGGGGGCATGGCCTGAGGTCCCTGGACTGGCGCTGGGGCTGGAGGAGCAGCCTGAGGACCCCTAGCCCAGCACCAGGATCAGAAGTGCACCTTGAGGTCCCCTGTCAAGCCCCATTGGGGCAGGGAGGTTGGAGCCTCAGCTGCCTGCTGATTGCTCATTAAGGTTCCTTATGAGAACTTGACCTCAGCTGTGGGTGCAGCCATCTTTGTGATGGAGTGATGGTCAATTAGCATATTCCCTTTTTATTAAATAAGATTATTGTATTTTAGATACTAACAACTATATACCTGCTTTTGCCCCACCTTATATGTGATTGTCTAAGCACTATGATATACACCTGAAACTAATAAATAATATTGAATGTAAACTAATTGAAAAAATAAAATAATTTTTAAAAAGGGAAATTCTGTCATTTGTTATATGAATGAACCTTGAGGGTATTATGCTATGTGAAATAAGTCAGACATAGAAAACATTATCTTTCTTACATTTGGAATCTTTAAAAGCCAATACCATAGCAACAGAGAGTAAGTTAGTTGTTGTCCAGGACTGTGGATGTGGGAAATGGGGAGTTGTGGTCAAAGGATACAAATTAATGAAATAAGCTCACTGAGTGAAGACGTACATCCCTGGATGCAGATGAAACTACCCTAAGTTGCAGCTAAAAAGTCTATAAAGGGGATGTATTAGTATTTATACCCTTTTTTTACTGATGGGCAAGTATAAATTGGTCAGGAAAACAAATTTTACTTTAATATTTCCTAAAACAGAGAGATATTCAGAGTCCTTCTCTGAAAGGTAAGTGGAAGGGCAGCTTTTAGAGCAGAAAAATAGAGACAGAATCTTTATAAGAGAATAAAACTGATAAAGATTAGCAAAACATTATTATGAAAGTTCTTCAACAAGATTCTTAGTCTGGTCAGTGTGGCTCAGTGTTTGAGTGTCAATCTATGAGCCAGAATTCCCAGTTGATTCCCAGTCAGGGCACATGCCAGGGTTGCAAACTCTGTCCCCAGTAGGGGACATGTGGAAGATGGCCGATCCAGGTCCATGATTCTTTTTCACCTTGATATTTCTCTCTCTCCCTCTCCCTTCCTCTCTGAAATAAATAAATATATATATTTAAACTGCAGCGAGGAGGGAGAGTGAGCGGCCAGGGGATGCAGGGAGGAGGAGAAGGTGGGCTCCCAATCCAGTTCCATCTGGTTTTCCCACTGCCCTCATGGTGGGTAGGAGTAGCATGGGCAGCAGGAGACTCGGTAAAGGCCAAGCAGTCCAGGTTCGCCAAGCCACTAGGCATGCCATGGCCCTCAGGCACCCAACACGAGCCTAACCTCCACAATGCCCAAGAGGAAGGTCAGGTCTGTGGAGGTGGCATCCAAGGAGGAGCCAAAGAGGAGTTTGGCCAAGCTGTCAGCTAAGCATGCTCCTGCAAAAGTGGAAACAAAGCCCAAAAAGGTGACAAGAAAGGATAAGTCTGCAGACAAAAAAGTGCAAATGAAAGATTTAATTGCTTTTAAGAAAAGCTCACTTTAAAAGTATTGTGTTTTTAAACATTTATTTAATGTCTGTAGAGACTTACCATTTTGGTTTAAAAAAACTACTTTTATATACTACACACCTGAAAAGTCTATGCATGAGATAAATAATATAGACGATTTGCAGTTCTAGGGAAATCACTAACTGTGGCACACTAATATCATTTGGTGACAGTAAACCAAACCACAAGGGCTGTTTTGAAAAGTGGCATAAGACATAACCTTATTTTACAGCTAAAACCAAAGAGATTGACTTGTAGCATGTGAAGTGCCTGAAACATCTCCACCAAAATAGCATGATAGCGCCCTTGCTGGTTTGGTTCAATGGATAGAGCTTTAGCCTGTGGACTGAAGGGTCCTGGGTTTGATTTCAGTCAAGGACACATGCCAGTGGTTGCAGGCTCAATCCTCAGTAGGGGACATATAGGAGGCAGCCAGTCAATGATTCTCTCATCATTAAAGTTTCTCTCTCTGTCCCTCTCACTTCTTTTCTGAAATCAATTTTTAAAAAATAGCATGATAGCAACAGATAGTCAGGTCAACAATCAGAGTAATTCCTCTTCTGGGGATGGAGAGAGCATGCTGGGCTGATGCTCACCACACTGTACAATAAGTCCGGGCCCTTATTGTCTATCATGGGTTTAGTTCAACAAATGAAATTTCTTTAAATGGGCACAGTAAAAGCCAAGTAGAGAGACTACAGAGAGGCCAGTTTGAAAGGGGATAGGAAGGTTTTAAGTTATAGATAGTGACCAAGGCTAAAACTAAACCAAAGATAAAAGATGAGCCATGATCAACATGGGACCACTGCTGGCCCATATAGTGCAAATTATTCTTATTATTAGTTTTAATTCTCACCCAAGGATATTTTTTTATTGATTTTAAGAGATAGAGGAAGGGAGAGAGAGAAACATGGATATGAGAGAGAGAAAAATTTGATGGCCTCTCCTATGGGCGCCAACAGGGGATGAAACCGCAACCTTTTTGTGTACAGGACAATGCTCCAACCAACTGAACCATCCTTCCAGGACCTCTGTGGAAATTATTAAAGGCTCCTGTTCTTCCTGGCAATGCCAGACTCCATTTCCTCTTTTTTTCTGGTGCTTCAGTGCAGTTAACAATCTGTACAACTAAGTAGGTAGCTGGTCTTCAGTCCTAGGTAAGCAGGGACGAGCTGGAGTGTGAGAGCTAGAACATAAATTTTAGGCTTTCATAGGATTACCTACTTGTTTATTGCTGTTTTATAATATGTTTTTATTTATTTCAGAGAGAGGAAGGGAGAGAGAGAGAAAGTTAGAAACATCAATGATGAGAGAGAATCATTGATTGGCTGCCTCCTGCAGACCCCCCTACAAGGGAGCAAGCCCCCAACCTGGACATGTGTTCTGACCAGGAATCAAACCATGACCTCAAACACTGAGCACCCTGGCCAGGAGAGTTACCTATATTAGTGATATCATTTGGGAATATGTTCTCCCATACAGTGGTTTTTCTTGTTGTTTTGTTGATGGTTTATTTGGCTGTACAAAAGCTTTTTATTTTTATGTAAGCCCATTTGTTTACTTTTTTTTTAGCTTCCATTCCTTTTGGAGCAGTATCAGTGAAGAAGCTTTTTCGGCATATGTCTGAAATTGTACTGCCTGTGGATTCCTCTAGTATTTTTATGGTTTCCCGTTTTATGTTTAAGTCCTGTAACCATTTGGAGTTTATTACTGTATATGGTGTAAGTTGGTGGTCCAGTTTCATTTTTTTTGCCTGTATCTGTCCAATTTTCCCAACACCATTTATTGAAGAGGCTCTCTTGACTCCATTGTATGTTCATGCCTCCTTTGCCAAATATTAATTGAGCATAGTGGTTTGGGTGGCTATCTTGATTCTCTATTCTATTCCATTGACCTATACATCTGTTCTAGTGCCAGTACCAGGCTGTTTTGAGAACAGTTGTTTCCTAATATAGCTTGAAATCTGGTATTGAGATTGCACTTATTTTACTCTTTTTTATCAGGATTGCTGTGGCTATCTGGGGTCTTTTCATGTTTTTGTTGTTCCAGGTGAGTCTTTGAAGTTTTTTCTAGGTCTATGAAATACGTTGTTGGTATTTTAATGGGAAGTGCATTGAATCTATAGATTGCTTTGAGTAGTATGGATATTTTAATGATGTTGATTCTCCCAATCCATGAGCATGGTATGCTCTTCTGTTTATGTATTCCTCTATCTCTTTTTTAAGTGTCCTGTAGTTTTCTGCATATAGGTCTTTTACCTCCTTAGTTAGGTTTATTCCTAGGTATCTTAATTTTTTTGGTGTGATGGTAAATTGGATTGCTTTTTTAGATTCTTTTTCTGTAATTTCACTATTTGTATATGGAAATGCCTTAGAATTCTTGGCATTAATTTTGTATCCTGCTACATTGCAGAATTCATTTATTAAATCTATTAGTTTTTACATAGAGTCCTTCAGGTTTTTTATGTACAGGATCATGTGATCTGCAAATAAGGACAGCTTTATTTGTTCTTTTTCACTTTTGATGCCTTTATTTCTTCTTCTTATCTAACTGCAATGGTTAATACTTCCAGTACTATGTTGAACAGGAGAGGTGAGTGTGGGCATCCCTGTCTTGTTCCTGTTCTTAGGGGAAATGATTTTAGTTTTTGCCCATTGAGTATGATGTCAGCTGTGGGTTTATCATATATGGCTTTTATGATGCTGAGGTATCACACTTCTATTCCCACCATGCTGAGAGTTTTTATCAAGAAAGGGTGTTAAATTTTGTCAAATATTTTTTCTGCATCAATTGATATAAATATGTGATTTTTATCTCTGAATTTGTTTATGTGATATATCACATTTATTGATTTTGAATATTGTACCATCCTTGCATTCCTGGGATGAATCCTACTTGGTCATGGTATATGATCTTTCTGATGTACTGCTGGATCAGATTTGCTAGATTTTTTTTAGGATTATGACATCTATGTTCATGAGAGATATTGGCCTATAATTCTCTTTCATTGTGTTGTCTTTATCTGGTTTAGGTATTAGGGTGATGCTGGCTTCATAAAAGGTGTTTGGAAGTGTTCCTTCTTCTTGAATATGTTTGAATAGTCTGAGGAGGATAGGTTTTAATTCTTCCTTGAATGTTTGGTTAAATTCTCCTGTGTAGCCATCTGGTTCCAGGCTTTTGTTTGCTGGAAGCTTTTTGATGACTGCTTCAATTTCTTCCATAATTATTGGACTAATGAGGTGTTTAGATTCTTCCTGATTGAGTTTTGGGAGGTTACATTTTTTTTAGGAATATGTCCATTTCTTGCAGGTTGTCCAATTTGTTGGAATAGAGTTGTTCATAATATTTTTTTAAGAATCCTTTGTATTTCGGCGAGGTCTGTTGTTATTTCTCCTCTTTCATTCTGATTTTGTTTATTTGGGTCTTCTCTCTTTGCTTCTTGGTGAGCTTGGCTAGAGGTCCATCAATCTTGTTTATCCTTTTAAAGACCAGCTCTTGGTTTTCTTGATCTTTTGAATTTTTTCTTTGGTCTCCATTTTGTTTATCTCCACTCTGATCTTTACTATTTCTTTTCTTCTGCATATACTGGGCTTTTCTTGTTGCTCTCTTTCTAGTTCTTTGAGTTGCAGGGTTAGGTAATTTATTACTATTGTTTCCTATTTTTTGCAGTAGGCTTGTAGATCTATGAACTTCCCTCTCAAGATTGCTTTCACTTTGTCCCATAAATTTTGTATTGTTGTGTTTTCATTGTCATTTGTTTCCATATTTTTTATTTCTTCCTTGATCTATCTGGTTACCCAGTTGTTGTTTAATAGCACGCTGTTTAGTCTCCATGTGTTTGATTTCTTTGTATTGTTTCATTGTAGTTGATTTCCAGTTTTATCCACTGTGATCTGAGAAAATGCTTGATATGATTTTATCTTCTTGAATTTGAAGAGACTTTTCCTATGACCTAATATATGGTCTATCTTTGAAAATGACCCACGTGCATTGGGGAAGAATGTATATTCTGTGTCTTTGGGGTGAAATGTTCTGAGGATGTCAATTAATTCCATCTGGTCTATTGAGTCATTTAGAATTGATGTTTCTTTGCTTATTTTTTGGTTAGAGGATTTGTCTAGTGGTGACAGTGGGGGTATTAAAGTCCTCTACTATGATTGTATTGCTGTCAATCTCTCCCTTAATATCCCCCAGGAGTTTTTTTTATATATATATTGAGGTGCTCCTATATTGGGTGCATATATGTTTACCAGAATTATTTCTTCTTGTTGAATTATTCCCTGTAGTATTATGAAGTGGTCCTTTTTATCCCTTTTCATGTCCTTCCCTTGGAGATCTAATTTGTCAGATGTAAGTATTGTAACCCCAGCTTTTTTTTTCATTTCCATTTCCGTGAAATACCATATTCCATCCCTTCACCCTCAATCTGTGTGCATCTCTTTTTCTAAGGTGGGTTTCTTGTAGACAGCAGATATATGGATCATGTTCTCTTATCCAATGGGTTACCCTTTGTCTTTTGATTGGAGCACTTAATCGCTTTACATTTAAAGTTATTATTCATAGGTCCTTATCTGTCGCAATTTATAGTCTTTATCCCCGAGTTCCTTCTTCGCTTACTATTTGTTTTTCTTTTTTACAGCAGACCCTTTAACATTTCTTGCATTGCTGGTTTGGTGGTAATAAATTTCCTTAGTCCTTTTTTTATTTGTGAAGCTCCTGATTTCACCTTCAATTTTGATTGAAAGCCTTGCTGGGTAAAGTATTCGTGGATTCAGACCCTTCCTTTGTATGGCTTTGTATATTTCATTCCATTCCCTACAGGCCTGATGAATTTCTGTTGAGAAATCAGTTACTAATCTGATGGGGGTTACTTTGTAGGTTACTTTCTGTTTCTCTCTGGCTGCTTTTAAGTTTTTTACTTTGTCATTGGTGTTTGCCAGTTTAATTATAATGTACCTTGGTGTCGGGTTTTTGGAGTTCATTTTGCTTGGGACTCTGTGAGCTTCTTGAATTTGTGTGGGTTTTTTCTTTCCTATGTTGGGAAAGATTTCTGTCATTATTTCTTCAAACAGGTTTTCTATTCCTTGCTCAATTTCTATTCCTTCTGGAACCCCAATTATGGGGATGTTGTTTTTTTTTGTTTGTTTCATGTTATCCCACAGTTCCCTTAGGCTCTCCTTTTGCTTTTTATTTTATTTTTTTCTAGAAGCTACTGTACTTGTGTATTTTTTCCTATCTTGTCTTCTAGCTCACTGATGTGGTCCTTTGCTTCTTCTAGTCTACTTTTGATGCTTTCTATTCAGTTCTTTACAGCAGTGATGTCATTTTTCAATTCTTCTTGATTATTCTTCATTTCCTCTTGGCTCTTCTTCATTTCCTCTTGGCTCTTACTCACATTGTCGATTTTGTCTTCCATTCTTTTCATCCACCTTATGACCATTTCTCTGAACTCTTTCTCTGGCAGGTTTATTTCTGCTTCTATTTCACTTCCTTTTCTGGTGATACCTGCTTTTCTGTCATATACTGGCCTTTTCTTCATCTGCCCATAGTCTTTCTTCTCCTGGTGTCTGGTTATGTAGTTCTCTCTCTTATGTCGATTTAAAGGCACACACTACAACATGACCAGATATAACACACAAGGCACTGAACATTAATGTATTCATGATGTTAATAACCACAAATAAGGTGACCACCAATGAAAGGCAAATTAGGGGTAAGTAGAGAAACAAGAAGAGAAAGATGAGGAAAAAGAAAAGAAAGAAATGCCAAAATCAAATTTGGAGAAGGGAGAAAAAAATAATAAAAAGGAGAAAAAGAAGGAGAAGGAGAAGGAGAAGGAGAAGAAGAAGAAGAAGAAGAAGAAGAAGAAGAAGAAGAAGAAGAAGAAAGAGGAGGAGGAGGAGGAGGAGGAGGAGGAGGGGGAGGGGGAGAAGGAGAAGGAGAAGGAGAAGGAGAAGAAGAAGAAGAAGAAGAAGAAGAAGAAGGAAGAGAAAAAATATCAAAGAGAAAAGAAAGAGAATAAGAGAGAAAAAGGAAGTAAATTATATATGTGAGGAGAAAACTCCATTAGAATAGCCACTAATCCCAACAAATGCCAGCCACAAGTACCTGGAGTTTAGTACACACTACAAATAACACTAATATCAAGGGAGGTGAGGGAAAAAGAGAGTTAAAAAAAACAAGCTAAAACAAAGCAAACAAAAAGCAAAATAAACCAGTAGAATAACCAAAAACAATCTCGCAAAAATGTATAAAAAACTGATATAATCACTGTTTCGGCAAAGAACAACAAAAGGGCATAGAGAAAAATATTTTTTTTTGATAGTGAAGACAAGAAGAGAGAGGTTTGTATATTCTTGGAGTTGGGGATTTGAAATTAGATGTATAATTGGGGTGAAATTTTAACCAGGTAAAAAGAAAGAATATGGAGAATCTAAAGTTGGAAAAGAGAAAGAGAAACAAGACAACAAGATGGGGAAAGTTAGGAAGAGAGTGTTGGCATAACGATAGAGTTCAGATAAAGTAAAATTGTACTAAAGGAAAGATGAAAACAGAATGTAGAACTCTAATCCCAAGGTAAAATAAAGAGAAAATAAAATGACACTTGTTTTTTTGTTTGTTTGTTTTTGTTTTTCAAAAATGTAAAATAGTAGTAGTAATCATACTAGTTGAAAATAAAAATGTAATAATTAAAAAGGTAAAATAAATTAAGGGAAAAAGAAAAAATAGTTTTTAAATTAAAATATGCAAAAAATAAATACAAAATTAAAAAATGGAATTGACAGTAGTGGAGGTCATTCACTTTCACCATTTTTCTGTTTGGCACTCCTGTTTCCTAGTGGGGAGGGTATTGCAATTCCCTGTGTTCCACTGCTGAGGTGTGTCTTAATCTCTTTATTCTTTTGTGATTATGGGACAGTCAATTTGTGAGTCATCCGGGGAGGGGGCAGTGTTTCAGAATTGACCTCTGAGACTAAGCAAAGGAACTCTCTAGCATGTGCTTAGGTCCTGCTACTCTGTGGTACTCAATACCAGTTTGTGGGGATGGGTTGCCCCAGAGCTGATTCTCTGATGGTTATTCTGTGCTCCTATCCCCAGGTTCCAAAAAAACAACTTTCCCCTGCAGTCTCTCAGGATGTCCCCAATTGTGCAATCCTATGGCTTAGCAATCAGAAGCCAGGGTCTGAAGAGGAAAAAGTGCTGTCTGTGCACCCTCCTATCCCCGCTCCTGTTCAAGCAGCCGGGACACTGTAATAACTCCCAGGCTGTCCTTCTGCCTCAGATCAAAGTTGGTTGCTTTCTAGTGCTCCCCTCTGTTAATAGCTCCGAGGGTCCCATTCCACATTTAGGGATCACACTCTGCCCCACATCCGAGGATTTCTCTAGAAGCAGACTTGCCCCAGTCCAGATCCACAGTGTGCCCATCTCTGTTCTGCGGGACAGGAGACATCACCTTATCCCAGGCGAAATTTGACCTTTCTGTGTGGTGTGTGGAGCTCCTCTGAGTCCGAGTGTTTGTGTCGATTGGAGATTGGTGTTCTGGGTCCCCTGGCTGTTCAGTGGGTCCTGCGGCTGTAGCTTTTCAGACTGCCATAGACATCCACGTCCCCCTGCAAGATGGCGTGGTCTCCTTGTTCACGCTGGTGACTCTGGCAGACAAAACCCTGTGGCAGTGGGTCTGCCTGGTCAGGGGAGCCCCGTACAGCAGTCCCCCACCTCTCCTGGAGGATAACTGACTCTTAACTTGCCAACAAACACTCCCAGTGCGACTCTCAGCTGCTCTCTCAGTCTGCCCAGCGATGCTCCAGACACATCCGGCTATTCCGCCACCATTTTTTTCTCCCCAAATTATTTCCCAGGATTACCTATTTCTGATGTAACATTGTGTTGAGCCAGCCTGAAGCATGGTGGAAGTCAGATATTGACAGTTCTTCTTTTCAAGTGCACCTGAGACCTGTATTCACCAGGGTTAACACATAAAATTATCACAGAATCTATTAGAATCTGTAAGATAATAATCATAAGGAGTTAGCTCTATTATATTTTTATAGATGTGATTATTAAAGTGAACCTAATGAACTTATATTTAGACTAAGAATACACAGATATTTGAAAGTCATAAAAATAAAAAGCAAAACTAATCAGTTTGTTCAGGTTTGATCACATTTTATCATACAATATTATTAGCGCTGCTATGTTCCTAAAATAAGTTTCCAGCCTTAGCTGGTTTATCTTAGTGGGTAGAGCATTGGCCTGTGGACTGAAGGGTTTGATTCTGGTCAAGGGCACATGCCAGGATTGTGGGCTCGATTTCCAGTAGGGGGTATGCAGGAGGCAGCAAAGCAATGGTTCTCTCTCATCATTGATGTTTCTATCTCTCTCTCTCTCCCTCTCTTTTCCTCTCTGAAATAAATAAAAATATATTTTTTTAAAAGTTTCTTTTGCATTAATGTTGATGCTGTGTATCTGCTCATCAAGGATGAGAAGATGAAGAATTAAAGTTTATTCATTAACTAAACATCCTAATGGCACATCCTTCAAGGCCTCCACTGTCATATTTATTTTTTCAAATGTGCATAGTCCATGTCATTCTGAATCATTTGTTATCAAACCACATTGATTAATTAACTTTTTAATCAAGCACCTTCTATGTGTCCAGACGCATGGTGGAGAGTGTGGGGAATCTTAGATTGTAGAGAATCATTACTGAAAGCGAGTTAGGGAGATAAAGACTTAAACTCATAAATTATGTAAAAGAATCTAAAAGTATATATTAAAGTGCGAAAGTGTATGCTATCAAAACTAAAAAATGAGTCTTAGCCAGTTTGGCTCAGTGGATAGAGTGTTGGCCTGTGAACCAAAGGATTCCAGGTTAGATTCTGGTCAAGGGCAAGTACCTTGGTTGCAGGCTCCTTCCCAGCCCTGCTCAGGGTGCATGCAGGAGGCAATCAATCAATGTTTTTCTCACATCAATGTTTCTCTCTTCTCCTCTCTCTCCCACTCTCCTAAAAATCAATGGAAAAATATTCTTGGGTGATGGTTAACCAAAAAATAATAATAATTTTAAAATAAAAATAAATAAATAAATAAATAAAACTAAACAATGAGATCCTATTTACATGATAAATACAATCAATGCAAAAAGAAAAAAAGAAAGAAGGGAGAATTCATCAGAAAAAGCTTCACCACAGAGGAGATAGAACTTGAATTGAGTCTTAAAGAATAGTTTGGGTAAACAACTTCTCTGTGCTAATAAACCTGTTTGGTAGCACAAAATTACTTAGAAAAGTATATTTATTCTCATGCAAACTAAGTGTCAATGCAGGACTTCCAGGGAACACTAATGTGTTTTCAGCCTTTAGATGCTTTGTTAGAAAGTGAAGAGGGGAAAAGGTCTCAGTTATTGGCACAGAAGGTTTTTTCATTCTTTGTTGAGACAATCATAGTTTTCACTTTGCTTGGTCATTCAGACTTCAGATCAGTTCTGCTTCATTGTGGCTGAATATTTTAAGTAATTAGAGCATTCAGATTCTCTATTTCCTTGTGACCAATACTTCTGCCATTAAAGTTATGTAACTCTTTAAATAAGTGCCTTTGGAATGTTTTGAAAATTCAATATGCATTCTCTATCTGTAATTAAAAAAATCTTACTCAGTTTTTTTAAAGGAAAGTATGACAATTACATGAGGCTGATCAGGATATTCCATTCTTTAATTACTTTAGCAATGACTAACCACCCCAGTTCTCATATCTTTATGACTTTGCAGTAGGAGGCATGCTCCCTAATTACCATAGAACACTTATTCTTTATTATTTAATAGTTAAATATCTAAAGAGGTAATATATGTGTTAAAGACATAATTCATTTATTAAAATGGCAATAAAGGACAATGATCAATTTCTGACTTCTTATGGTGTTGACTTCTTCATTCATGGGTTTCCATTTTCACTGTTCTTAGCTCTAATTGTAAATGCCATGAAAATATATACAATAGCTAGCATTTTTCTAGGGCTTAATATATACTCATAGAACCAGAATATCATCTCTGAAAATCATTTTGAAGATCATCCTTAATTAACAACAACAACAATAACAAAAAAATAGCCAGAAGGAGAGCACTAGCAATCAACAGTCAGAAACTCATGTTTCTTAATATGAGTTAAACTAAAGTTGTTAGATTTTCAAAAAATATGTATTTATTGATTTCATAGAGAAAAGGAGAGGGAGAAGGAGATATAAACATCAATGATGAGAGAGAATCATTGATCAGTTTCCTACTACACACTCCCTACTGGGGATTGAGCCTGCAACCTGGGCTTGCACCCTGACTGGGATTTGAACAGTCTCCTGGTTCACAGGTCAATGCTCAACCACTGAGCCACATAAGCCAGGTTAGAGTTGTTGTTTATTTAAGAAGTTAAATTGAGAAGAGTAGAAGTGCTGACAATCTAGAAAGCACCACCATAGTTCTCCTAGGCATCATCAGTGGTTATAAGCTTTTAAAAACTCTAAAAACCTTGATGTCAACTTAAGGTATCATCTGCCCTTGCCAAGATACCATGGTATAGTTCTTGGGATAGGTTCACAGCCAAGCCCTATGATAGAGGTTATTCCAAAATATGATATGCTTCCTCCCCATTGTAGACCCCAGTTCAGGCTTGCATTCTCACACTGCTGATACTCCAAAACTGTATTTTCCAGTCCATGTGGTCACTGATTAGTTGTTGATCCATATCACATAGATATCAAGGAAGAAATCTCAGCAAAAACTTCGTTATTAAAAAATGATCAACATGTATGATAAGCCCAGAAAAACATGTATTGAAAAAGATCCAGTAATGAATGACCAAAACTCATTCTCTTTCTCAAGATCCAGTATCAAAGTGCTCTGTATATAACAGGTGCTCAAATATTTTTAGAATAAATAAAGACTCTGATGAGCCATGTATAAAGGGATTTTTGATTGTAATGTGCATTAAATTTGGAGTTATAATGACTCAGGTGAGAAAGAGTTTATGGGGATTGGTAGATGAAGGTAAAATGGTAAGAGAAGTACATACATTAAAAAGAAAAGACCAGTTATCAGATAAATAAAGAGAATTAAGGATTTTTCTTGGATGGCATTTAAGATCAACTAATAAACTGGATTTATGATGCTATGAAGCATAACAACAATTACTAGTAATTGATTGAAATAGGACATGGTACATTATCATAGGTTATAGTAATCTAAACTTTCAAGTAAAGCATGACTCCTAAGGATTATATTTTAAAATAATAATAACTGTAAATATATGATGCATCATCAATAGATTTTGCAATTTTAGTACATACAAAGTATAAACTTGTTTGGCCTTCACATTCACTCATGATTTAATAAGCAATTTAACCAGAGCAATAAAACTTCATTATCTAACTCCTACTCCTCCTGTTCCAGAGGATTCTTCTGATATGACCAGAGATTCATGGGAAGTATAGGAAATTTTCAATAATCCATTCATATGAGGGATATTTACCTGATTCCTGGATACAACCTTACTAAGGGTCAGAAATAACAGTGGTATCAGGACAAGTGGGGCCTTTGACTTCCCGATATAACATCTCAACATCACAGAGAACAAATTAAGTCAAAAGTATATGAAAGCTTTGATAATCCTATATAATAAATAAAACTCTAATATGCAAATCAATCGAACAATGGAATGATGAGCAGAATGACCAATCACTATGAGGTACACTGACCACCAGGGGGCAGATGCTGAATGCAGGAGCTGCTCCCTAGTGGTCAGTGTGCTCCCACAGAAGGAGCACTGCTCAGCCAGAACCTGGCTCATTGCAGGCGAGCACAGTAACAGTGGTGGGAGCCTCTCCTTCCTCCATGGCAGCACTAAGGAGCAGCAAGCCAAGTGGTAAGAAGCAGCAAGCAGGTGGGAGGTAAGGAGCGAGAGGTACCGGACTGTGATAGGGTGCAGACTGGGCTGAGGGACACCCTCCCCCAAGTGCACAAATTTTGTGCACTGGGCCTCTTGTTGTAAAAGAAGAGGCATGTTACTGTTTTGTGACTGTCACAAAATTTTTCATTAAGATAGAAAATACAAGCAACTAATGAGAGAACTATCTCATGGGAAGACTGATCCTTATTATATCTACACTAGAGGCCTGGTGCATGAAATGCATGCATGGGAGGTTCCCTCAGCTCAGCCTGCACCCTCTCCAATCCTGTGGAATCAGGCTTAAACCATCACTCTCACAATCTGAGACTGCTGACTCCTAACCACTCGCCTTCCTGATCACCCCTAACCACCTCTGCTTGCTGGCCTAACACCCCTAACTTCACTCCCCTGCTGGCCTGATAACCCCCTAACTGTTCTCCCCTGCCTTCCTGATTACCCCTAACCACTCTGCCTCAGACCCTGCCACCTTGGCTTTGAAAGGATGTCAAGTCTAATTAGCATATTACCCTTTTATTAGTTTAAATTATCTTTTATTTTCCATACATTTTCCAACAGGGTCAGGAATTGTCTTAGTTGAAAGAAACTGTACATTTCTTCTGTTCAGCAAAGTTTGAGAAGGATTTTTAGAAGGCAGATAAAGTCTATGGTTTCTTTATCCTCTCATTATATAGGATTCTGCACTAATGCTGGAAGAGATGACCCAAGTATCTTAAATAAAGCCCTTTCCAAATCCCTCTGATCTCTCATTCATTTACTCAATAAAGTGCTATTGAACACCTATTGTTTGAAAATCACTGTGATAGATTTTGACAATTATTACAAATACCTGTATATTACTTTACAGCTATTAGCAACATGATCAATAATGAAGGAGCAGCAACTACCCTGAGAAAGTTATTTTCATGGCTCTCACAGGAAAGGCAAGAATGCCTGAATGTGCAAATACATTTCAAGTCTGTCTGCTTATATCTGCTCAGATCCAAATGACCACATTAGTTACAAGAATTCACCTAGCCAAACTTAAGAGCATCGGAGAAAGGAAATACACTCCTTCAGTGGAAGAGGAGTAGATAATAAATATTTTCTGAACAATCATCTTATCTTCTGCATAGAGTATTGTAGTTGAGTTTGAGCATGGAAGCTTCTTTAGCTAGGATGGTTGGAGACAAACTCTCCAAAGAGGCAATATTTGAATTGATTCCCCAATGTTCAGAAGGTGAGTAGCCATGGAACCATTTGGAGGAAGAGCACTTTAAACAGAAGAAACAAAATATTTAAATACTCTGAAAAATAAAAATATCTCATATATGTTCAAAAACAAAAAACAAAAATCAGTAGAGTGTCTGGAAAGTAGTGAGTAGAGGGAAGAGTAGAGAGAGATGAATCAGAACAGTACACAAATCATGTAAATTTTATAAGGTATCAATAAGAGATTTGAGCCATTGGAGATTCATTTGCTTTCTAATTTAAAAAACTTCAAAAAATATATACAGTAGTAAAAATGATATAATAAGCCCCATATAACCATCATCCAAATTCATTAATTATAAATATTTTGCCATATTTTATTCTTCCCTTAAGTGTTTAAAGCAAATCTCAGGCTTTATGTTATTTCACTTCTATATACATTTAACATTCATCTCTGAAAAGTATATTTCTTACATAATCACAATGTATTATCACACCTAACATAGATAACAATAAACCTTTGGTGATATCTTATAATTAATCCATTATCAAGCTTATACAATTATGTCACAGATGTCTTTTCACCATCAGTTTATTCAAAGCAGAAGCCAAACAAGTTTTGCACATTATATTTGTTGTTATTCCTTTTTTTACCCTAGAGCAATAGCCCCCTCCTTTCTTTCTGCCATTGATTAGCAAATAAATATATTTATTGTTCTGGAGAATGTTCTAATATAATGTATTCACTTCCTTGTGTACCATTTAATGTTTATCTAACTCCTATGTTTCTTTAAATGGAAGTTATTTTTAATTAAATTGAGTTCAACTTTTAGATTAAAAATTATATACATAGGCTATACTGTGTGTGTCATATAGAGGGGACATTCAATTTCTGGGGATCATTTTTAGTGACTTATTAGTGGATTCATGTGGTTACAGCCTGATCCCACCATTGTACAGTTCCCCATTTCTTCACTCAGTGCTTTCACTGATTAAATATAACTACCCAAATTGATTATTTCATTAAATATCACACCAATAGTGATTTTTTTAACCTTTAATATTTCCCTATTTATTGGATAGAATTCCTGGCTGGAAAGGAGAAATTTCATTTATGAACTACAAGCTATTTTAATGCCATAAAATATAGTCAGTAGAAGATTTTAAAAAGGAAAATGATATGGTCTGATTTACTCTTTAAATGTCATAGAGGTAGTTCAAGGTTGAAATAAGAAATAGCATTGTCCTGGAATAATGTTTTAGTATTGGAAATAATGAGATGTGGTCATAAGTGGGATACATTTTGGAAGTAAATCTAAGAGGACTTGAAGGATTAGATATGAACTAGGAAGGAAGGAAAACAGAGAATATCTCTTAGATTTTTGGCTTAAGCAAGAGGGTGCTATTTACTAGTATGAGAAATGTTTGTGGAGAATGGATCTGAAAAAGGGTAAGGTGAAAAGAATTCAATAGTTGTGTTTGATCATATTCAGTGTGCTATGTCCATTAGATACCTAAATGGTGATGTTGACTCAGCAATGATATCTAAAGTTTAGGTCCAAAGTTCAGCTCTAAAGTTCAGGGAAATAGATATATCTTTTTAGAAATATTTTATTGTAGTATCATATACATCCAGTAAAGTATATCTATTATGAGCACTTAATAAACATTCAAGAATTCCTATACAATCAAAGCCTGAGTGAAATTGCTAAGTTATAAGGTATAAATTTATTGAGGGGGTTTAATTTGTTTATTTATTTTAAAAATATGTTTTTTTCAATTTCAGAGAGGAATGGATAGGGAGAGATATACAAACATCAATGATGAGTGAGAATCATTGATCAGCTGCCTCCTGCATGCTCCCTACTGGGGATTGAGCCTGCAAACTGAGCATGTGCCCTGACATGGAATTGAACTATGACCTCCTGCTTCATAGGTCAACACTGAGCCACACCAGCCAGGCTGAATTTGTTATTGTATACGATATTATCAGTTTTCCAAAGGGATCTACACTAATAGAGAAACATGCAAATTAACTATCACTCTGCTATACCCACCAGCTAATCAAGAGAGAGTATGCAAATTAACCCAGTAAAGATGGTGGAGGCCACAGAGCTAGAGTGAGCAGGAGGCTTGGGTTGCCCCGGTGATGGAGGAAACCAAGCTTTCTGCCTGCCCTTGCTGGCCCTGGCCTCCACTCAAGGCTACAAAGTTTCAATTATACTGAAGAGACATAATAACAGCAATACAGAGCAACAATAAATACTGATCATGTATAATGTGATGTTTTACATATTTTATCATCAAATCTCATAACAACCTCATGACACAGTAATAATGATTATTTCCATTTACAGATGGCAATAAAATAGAGATGAGCTGATTTGCCCATTGTCAGAGTTATTAAATAGACAAGTGGGTTAGGAACACACACCTAGACTCCTAACTACTATTCTATACTGCCTCTATGTGATTTACCATTGCTCCATCCAATATATTTTTCACATAAACACTATCAAATTGCATTTGAAGAACATCCATGTCCTTTCTTAAGTAAGAAAGGCCATTCAGGTTATCTCTACAGATTGTCTTCTGCAAGGGAGACAAAAGGGATTTATGTTATGCTCCTTTGCCCCTAATTTTCGCTCCCATCAATTCCTAAATACAGCATCCAACAAATGGATCAGGCTGAAGAGGAAGAAAAAAATGTTCACATGAATTGCACTATGTCTCCAAACTTGCCAAATCTCAGAGAAATAAATCCCTTCCATCTATAGACATTTGTTGTTCTTTCATTTGTTATTAAAAAGAGGAAGACAGGACCTGGTCAGTTTGGCTCAATGGATAGAGCATCGGCCTGTGGACTGAAGGGTTTAGGGTTTGACTCCAGTCAAGGGCACAAGCCTGGGTTGTGGGCTCAATCTCCAGTAGAGGGCGTGCAGGAGGCAGCCATCAATGATTCCCATCACTGATGTTTCTATCTTTCTCTCCATTCTTCTTCCTATTTTTTTTTAAAGCTGAAATGAATGAAAAGACAATCTTTATTCAGTGAGAAAAAAACAATTACCAGTCCATCATTTGGGACAGAAAACACTGGAGGCTTGAATAATATTGTGGACAGGATCAAAACTAAGGAAATTGAGTTAGTCATCCTAGAAAAGCATTCACAATGTCAATAGTCAGCTTAATTCAACTGACACCATTTTGATCAGAGGGCAAATTCAAATAGTTAATTTAGCTTAGCTATTGACACTCAATGATAAATTACTACAGAAATTTCTTTCCTGAAACAATGCTAGACAATATCAAACAATATTCTCAGAGAACCACACTTCAGAAAAAAACCTATGTACTCTACCTTGCCAAAATATATTGAAACTGAATTCTAACCATCCAATTAAGAATTCTGTATTTCTTACTGATACATGGAATTGTAGAAGGGGCAGGGAACAGCTTGCTTACCAAAACTCTCTGATTTTCAAATAAAGCTTTATTAGATCATATTATGTATGTCATCTACATTAAAGAGTAATATATGAAAATGAAACAGGAGTAGGGCTATTGAAAGAAAAAGAAAATGGGTGAATGTACAAAGAAGGAAGCGGAAGTCTTCTTTAACCTCCATGAAAATTCTCAAGGATAATCCAAGATGGTGGCATAGGTAAACACCTACACTGCTGCCTCACAATAATTTCAAAACTACAAATAAAAGACAGAACAGCCATCATTCAGAACCACAGGAAAGCTGGCTGAGTGGAAATTCTACAACTACAAGGAAAGAGAGGGGCTCACAGAGATTCAGAGGAGCTACAAAAAGCTGAGGTACAAAGACATGCGCGTGGAGAGAGTGGGTGCCAGAGAACCTGGCTGGCTTTCTCTGGCGGGAGGGAGACGGAGACTCTCAATGGCATTGAACCCCTTATCATATGACACTAAACCCCAGATCCAGCTGAAACTCATATGAGGGTAGTTTGGACTGTGAAAAGGGAGAAGTGCACGGAAATTTAGGGGAGTCGCAAAAGATCAGAAGTCTGGTGACACGCACGGCACTGCATGCAGAGTACCGACTGTTGATTGTGCCGCTGGCTTTCACAAGTGGGTGGGAGACAGACTCTCTCAACTGTGCCACTTCTAATTCCATTAAACCCCAGTTTCAGCTGAAACCTTAGGGACCCAGACTCATATGGTCCCGGAGCGCAGGGGAGCCAGAGGGACAGCAGTCTAGAGGCACTGTGAGGGCTCCTGCATGTGCACAGGGACCACTCCAGCAATTAACCAGTCATGTGAGACTCAGGGGCCATGGAGGGCGAGGCCAACTGGAAGGCAAGGCAGTCCCTTAAGCCGTGAGACTCCACCCATCCCAAGCTCAACAGAGAGGCTTTTGCAGTTTTGCAAATCTAGTATCATAAGGCTGAATCCAACACAGAAGCTTTCCTAGCATAGTGAAAATGCCAAGACAAGGGAAGGGATCACAAACAAAAGAAATGGAGAAAAACAAATGACTAGATATAGAGTTCAAAACCACACTTATAAGGTTTTTCAAGAATATCCTAGAAAAGTTGGATAAAGTTAGCGAGAGCCAAGAGGAGAGTAAAAAGAACCAACTAGAGATGGAAAAGATCCAACTAGAGATGGAAAAACACCAACTAAAGATGGTAAAGGATCAACTAGAAATTAAACATACACTGACTGAAATAAAAAATATACATATACAGAGACCTAACAGCAGACTAGAGGAAGGCAAGAATCAAGTAAAAAATTTGAAATATAAAGAATCAGAAAACACTCAACTGGAAAAGCAAGAAGAGAAAAGAATCCAAAAATGCGAAGATAATGTACGGAGCCTCTGGGACAGCTTCAAGCCTACCAACATCAGAATTGTGGGTGTGCCAGAGGAAGAAAGAGAACAAGATACTGAAAACCTATTTGAAGAAATAATTACTGAAAACTTCCCACATCTGATAAAAGAAATAGACTTACAAGTCCAGGAAGCACACAGAACCCCATATAAAAGGAAGCCAAAGAGGACTACAGCAAGACACATCATATTTAAAATACCAAGAGCAAAAGACAAAGAGAGAATATTAAAAAGCAGCAAGAGAAAAACAGTTATTTACCTACAAGGGAGAACCCATATGACTGTCAGCTGATTTCTAAATTGAAACGATGCAGGCCAGATGGGAGTCACAAGAAATATTCAAGGTGATGAATAGCAAGAACCTACAATCAAGAATACTCTGTCCAGCAAAGCTATCATTCAGAATTGAAGGGCAGATAAAGAGCTTCACAGAGAAGAAAAAGCTAAAGGAGTTCATCAACTCCAAACCAGTATTATATGAAATGCTGAAAGGTACTCTTTTAGAAGAGGAAGAAGAAAAAGGTAAAAGATAAGAAATTATGAACAACAAATATGTATCTCAAGAAGTGAATCTAAAAATTAAGTGAACTAAAAATTTAATCAACAGAATAAACTGGTGAATATAATAGAATCAGGAGCACACAAAGGGAGTGGACTGATAATTCTCAGGGGGAAAAGGGTGATGGGTGTATAGGGAGAGCCTGGACAAAAATCATACACCTATGGATGAGGTCAATGGGAGGGAAGTAAGGGTTCAGTAGAGGAAAGGGTGGGAGCTGGATGGAGGGGACCTATGGAGGGGAAAAAAGAGAAACAAATGTAATAATCTGAATAATAAAGATTTAATTTAAAAGAAAAGAAAATTCTCTGGTTCTCAAATGAAGACCTTACTCCAAAGCGAATTTCTAAAGGGATGAAATCATTCATTTCAAATTTTCACTCAAGAAAAATTTTCCCTTTGATTTTCAGCCCAGGAGGTTCTGTAATCCCAAACTCTGCCCAGTGGCCTCATACTCTGGCACTCAGCTACCATTAAGAGTTCATTTGAGCCTGGCCAGTGTAGCTCAACTGTTGAGCATCAACCCAGGAACCAAGAGGCTGCTGGTTGGATCCCAGCACATGCCCAGATTGCAGTCTCATTTCCCTGTGGGGGCCATGCAGAAGGCAGCTGATTGATGATATTTCTCTCTCATAGATGTTTCTATCTCTCTATCCATCTCCCTTTCTCTCTCTCTAAAAAATCATTAAAATATTGTTTTCTTAAAGAGTTAATTACATTTTTCTATACACTTAGCTCTCTTTCTAACTACCTATTACCTTCTCTCTTGCCCCCACCTCCATTCACCTCATCTAAAAATAAAACAAAACAAAAAGAACATTGGAAGAAGCCCAGATTTTTGCTGGAATTTTAATATATCAAAATGGTATGCTAAATTTCTTAATCTTCCCAATTTACATACTGAATTATACATTTTAAGATTTTTTAAAGCTCAAGTTAAGTATTTGTTTAAAGATAATGAGGCTTGGTATTACTTCAAGCACTGTTTACTAATGCAAGGTTTCAATATTATAGGTCAAGTGTATTAAATCCCTATCTGTGGGGACTTCTCTAAATAAACTCACCAGAACATTCTTTTTTAAAAATATATTTTTATTGGTTTTAGAGAGAGAGGGAAGGAGAAGGAGAGAAACATCAATGTGAGAGAGATACTGTAAGCACCCTGAATGGGGATTGAACCTGTAAACTGGGTATGTACCCTAACTGGGAATCGAACCAGTGACCTTTCAGTGCATAGGATTAAGCTCAAGCAACTGAACCACACAAGCCAGGGTCAGAACATTCTTGATTATGCATCTTTAGTGTTTCATAATTTGCCTGAGAAAAAACATCCAATGTCATGACTTTTCAGCAAAAATGCAAATTCAGTCTAATTTCCTTAATCTACATTGTCTTTTGCCTCTCTGATATACCCAGCACACCAGAAATCAGGGGAGAAATCTCTCACAAAAAGCATACAAACCTAGTACCTTTGACCTTATGACACTGCATTGGTTTCACTGTCTGTTAGGATTGGATTGAGGCAAACTGCTAAATAGAAACAACTTGTTTTTTAAGGCTTCCCATCTACCTTCATTTTCCCCTCTCTTGTTTCCTAATAACCATTTTGAGCCACCCCACAGGGACTCCCTGACTTGATTTTGGATGTTAAGTGTTCTACTAGACATCTTGTCACCACCAGTGCAAAATTTCACTTAGATTTTTCTCCCTCTCCTAAGTACTCCACTACTAAAATGATCCCTCCTCTCTGATCAAAAAATGGCATATTCTCAAGAAAGCTGCTTAGTATTATAAGTAAATCAATTTGGTTGAAATTAGTCATCTAAAGGTGGAAACAAATAACCTGATATCCAATCTCCTTTCCCAGCCTAACCTGGCTTATTTGTACTTCTCAATTCATATAAATTTTAACCTAGTATAATTTTAGACTATGTAACCAAGTGAAGAAATTTCAGCAAGTTAGGAGATCAAACATAATAAAATGGTGGGAGTGGAAATAAAATGCTCTATCCAGAAGTAGGTGAGAGAAGGGAATGATGGAGCTCATGGAAGATGATGGGTAATGTCGATTTTCTTTTTGTTTTTGTTTGTTTAGTTATTGTAACCAGGAGAATGAGCAAACTAGAACTTCTTTATTGGCTGAAAGGAAGCAGCCAGTAAAGGAGGGGTGGGAGGATGGGTAGAGAAGTAAAGCAGAGAGATTTAAAAAAAATGATAGTCCAAAATCCTAGAGGAGGAATAGAGTGACCTGGTGGTTGAGAAGAGATAGACTCAAGGGCATAGATTAATCTTGGGAAAGAATCATAACCTTGGAAATTAGTAGAAAAACACGTATATAAATGTATAGAAAGAGGGAAGAAAGAAGTATCAAGGTCCTTTGTCTTCTATGGCTTTCAGGGAGTTAAAATAATTTGCATATTTTGATGTGCTGGGGAAGGGAGGAGAGGAGAGTCTGAAAATGTGATAGGGTCTGAAACAGCAACTGTGGAGACTGTAAAATAAATGTCACTAGCAACCTAGCTAGTTTGTCTCAGTGGATAGAGTGTTGGCCTGTGGATTGCAGGGTCCAGATTTCAATTACGGTCAAGGGCACATGTCCAGGTTGAGGGCTTGATCCCCAGGATGCAGCCAATCAATGATTCTCTCTCATCATTGATGTTTCTCTCTCTCTTGTCCCAGAATTTATCTAAGGACGCAAGCACAGGTGGCCAAGAGTATCCTCTGCCAATAGAATGGACCTATACGGATGACTCAAGGCACTTATTAAGTATTGGCCGAGCATAAATTACACAGGAGACAGACATGCAATGCACGAATCACACATGGTTTATTTACCAGAGTCCTGGTGGTTTCCAGACCTCAGCAGGCCACCTGGAGATCCACGCTGACAGACACACTCACTGGACGTTGGACGTTGGACTTTGCAGCTGCAGCTCGGCGTCTTGTAGAGGCCTCGGCTTGTGGCTCATGGTTCGGACCCAGGGTCCATGGCAGAGCTCAGAGTTCAGGCAGGATGCAGGAAGGGGAGCGGAGAGCGACCGTCTGTGGAGGAGGAGACAAGCGGCTCTAATCTCCTTCGGAGCTTGTCCTCTTTTATGTGCTCAAGCAGACGTCTTCAGTATGTCTTCAGTGTGTCTTATCAGCAGATCCCAGGTTTTCTGCTATCTGGTCTTTACATGTGGTGTACAAACTTTTTTATCTCTTACATGCACATCTCTTTTAAGGGCATTCATACTTCATTGCACTCTCTAATATGTCACACCCAATTTCTTATTTTATATTTGTATTGTATCCTTATTATTATTACTATAAAATCTCTCCTTCTCGCTTCCTCACTGAAATCAATACAAATATACACTGAGTGTCCATATTATTATGATCTCTGAATGCATAATAATCTGGTCACTCAGTGTATATCCTATATAATAAAAGGCTAATATGCAAATTGTCTGCTTGACCAGGAGCTTGACCAACCACCCATATCCCCTCCCCTTGGCCAGGCTGGCCAGACTCCATCCATGCACAAATTGAAGAGTTTGAAGCAGGGCAGTTAAATTGTACTGTATAGATTTTTGGAACCAGTCAGATCATGGTTCAAATCTTTAGTATCTTCATCTACATGACTGTGTTACTTCAGGTAAATTAATTTGACCTCTATAGCCTCTGTTTCTTCATCTGTAAAATAGTAATAATAGTAAGGTTTACTCGAAGATTTGTCAGAAAAAAAAATACAAGACTTACATAAAGTGTTTAAACACAGTGCCTACTACATAGAATTATTTTAAAAGTATTATAATTGTTAAATTTTTATAAACTATTGCTATAGAAGGCAAATATTGAAGTGTGACCTTTAAATTGGGTTGCTGGACTGGAGTAGACATGGTTAACTGCAAGACTGAGTGAGGTGTTGAGTGATTCATCTGTATGTTTATTTAAATTAGTTAATTTAGCCAAAAAGCATAAAACACCTTGAGAATTAACTATTAACTCGAAAACAAATATGTGAGTATTATATTAATATAGTCAGACTTTTTAACCTATTATATTGCATAAAAACTAAATGAGATAAAGAAAACAATAGACAGTTCTCCAAAGAGGACATACAGATGGCTGAGAAATGTGATTATGGTCACTAATCATCAGAGAAATGCAAATTAAAACTACAATGAGGTATTGCTTCACACCAATGAGAATGACAAACAACAAGTGCAGGCGAGGATGTGGAGAAAAGGGAACCCTAGTGCAATGTTGGTGGGAAGGCAGACTGGTGTAGCCACTGTGGAAAACAGTATGGAGTTTTGTAAAAAATTAAAATGGAACTGCCTTGCCGAAACTGGTTTGGCTCAATGGATAGAATGTCGGCCTGAGGAGTGAAGGGTCCCAGGTTTGATTCCGGTCAAGGGCATGTACCTTGGTTGCCGGCACATACCCAGTAGGGGGCATGCAGGAGGCAGCTGATGGATGTTTCTCTCTCATCAATGTTTCTAACTCTATCCCTCTCCTTTCCTCTCTGTAAAAGCAATAAAAATATATTAAAAAAATAAAAAATAAAATAAAATGGAACTGCCTTTTGACCCAGCAATCCCACTTCTGGGAATATATCTTAAGAATCCTGATACACCAATCAGAAATAATATATGCACCTCTATGTTCATAGCAGCTTTATTTACAGTAGCCAAGATCTAGAAACAGACCAAATGCCCATCAGTAAATAAGTGGGTAAAAAGCTGTGGTACATTTACATAATGGGATACTATGTATCTGTTAAATTGAAGGAACTCTTACCTTTTGCAACAGCATGGATGAACCTGGAGAGCATTATGCTAAACAAAATAAGCCAGTCAGAGAAAGACAAATACCATATTATGTGGAATCTAATGAACAAAATAAACTGACGAACAGACTGGTTAGTGCCAAAAGGGAGGCAGGGTAAGGGAGAATGGATAAATAAGATAAATGGATTAGCTAAAGAACATATGTGTATACCCATGGACAGGGGCCATAGTGTAGTGAAGACCAAGGGAGGAGGAAGTGGAAATAGGTGGAAGTGGACAAGGGGGGTGGGGCAGTGGTTGGGTATATCTGCAGTAGTGTCAACATTAAAATTTTTAAATAAAAAATAAAAAGAAAACATAACTAAGTCCTATATTTTTTCCTTTTGAATTAAGTATAAATCCTTTTCAAATCTTCCTCTAACTGGTTTAATCACACATGTAAACACTATCATATCACAATTCTATTAATATGGGTTTACAATTATAATCATCTCAAATTTCACTATTTAGCTAGACTCACATACATACATTGTAGAAAGAGTGTCTAGGCACTTCAAAGTCACATACTCGCAGTTAGTAGAAAAGTAGCTCTTATCTATCAGAGCAATAACAGCTTTTCAGAAAAGAGTGATGTAAATGGAAAAGACAGTTCTTAGTGATAGAAATTCAGTTAATTACCATTTCCTTGATTTAATGAATAGTAGATGTTGTTTGTAGATTGCTGATGTAGGTAGTCAAATAAAGGAACATCTGCTCTGTTTTATGCTTAAGACGGGTAGTCATGGCAACTAGGATGTGGAATCAATATAAAAGCCCAAGGGATGTACTGCAAACATGCATTTCCTCTTTGTTCACATCTACATATACAATGACAAACCATCAACTGACAAAAATTCTGTCAATCTGAGGAGGCTAAAAGGTTAATTCCAATGTAACTTTGATATTGGGGGGGGGGGGAGGAGGGGAGAGTTACAATCTGAATCCATTCCAGCAAGCTCAGTGTACATTCCTGATAACCAATAATTAAGTCACTACCTCTTTCCCAGAAACTGGTCTTGCAGAACCTGTTACAGAGGCCATAAAACTGTAAACAATGCACTGCCCCAGAGGGAGAGTGATTAATGCTAGTGCCAGGCCAGACCATCAGATATGGCCTAGAAATCACCAGCACCTGGAGGCCTTCTTACAAAGCCACAAAAAGGACCAGAAGCATAATTCGTATTTGAGGGACAAAGACCCCCAGAAAGATATAAAAAAGAAGCCCCCTGCATGTTGCCTTATTCAGATTTGGAAAGTTATTCCCTGAGTCTGCTGGCATAAACAAGCAATGTCACTTCTTTTCTCTAAAAGCGTTGCTTGGTTTTTCTTTGGTATTTTGTAACAAAGCCAGTTAGTTATTTGTCATCATATACAGACCAACAGACACGGTTTTAAATGAGCTACTTCATTTTTCTCAATTCATAGTCTTCACTTGAAATGAATGCTCCACTATTATGCACTATTAGTGTACTAGGAGTAGATTTAAATAAGAACTAGGGAGAAGATGTTTGGGAGATTTTTTAATGAAATAAAATAATAATCTCATTTAATATTTGCAGGCTATGACCCATTGTCATAATAAGCATATGTTTTCTAATTTTTGGATCCCTATACCATTGCACAGGCTGGTCAAAAAACGATTAAAAGTAAAAAAATACCCTGGGTGGTCTGGCTCAGTGGATAGAGTGCCCACAGACTAAAGGGTCCTAGGTTTGATTCCAGTGAGGGGCACATACCCAGGTTGTGGGCTTGAACCCCAGTAGGGGCTGTACAGGAGGCAGCTGATCAATGATTCCCTCTCATCATTATTGTTTCTCTCTCTCCCTCTCCCTTCTTCTCTGAAATCAATTAAAATAAACTTAAAAATAAATAAAGATTCTCACCTTATCTCTATACAGTCAAACCTCAGTTCTCACATATCTCCCATCGCCAACAATTTGGTTCTGAAAGGAAATGAACTCCCCTCCATCTTGTCCTATAGGGCTGGGCCCCCTGCCTAAACCCCCTCCCTTTTCTGGGAGTGGCCACAGGTGTGCCAGCAATGTCCTAGCTTCCCTGACCACCACCCAATGGACCAATGAAGCTCCAGGAACACAGTGAGGGTCTTAATTATGCTAAACCACAGAAAGACCCTAATTCAAGTGACCAATCTCTGTAACCCTTGTCACTTTCCTAAGCCCTCCCAATTATCCTACCCCATATAACTCATTGTTCCACCCCCAGCTAGCTCTCTCTCCCTCACTGCTGAGCCAGAAAGAGGCTGGGAGCCAAACCCGGGTTTGAATAAAGACTCTCTGCTTTTGCATCAGAAAAGGCTCCTTAGTGGTTAATTATTGGGGACCCCGAACTCTGGGCATAACAGTTCTGTACCAAATTGTTCACAGAAAAATGACTCCCTTGTGGAACAAAAGTTCACTTCTTGACCCCACAAGCTAATACCTATAGGATGAGTCATACTCTCTCAGTGGACAAACAAATGAGAGAATGCCCAAGTATGAGTCAGTTTACCAATATACCTAGCCTTGTTAAGGTCTCAGGAAATTGTGCTATGAATATTTATTGAGAAAATCACCATGACAAAGAAGTAACAAATCTTGTCATAAACATGTTTCAATGATAATGCAATGTTTCACTTTAGGAAAGTGTTAAAATGCAAGAAAAAACAAACCTCATTGGGTAGTTTTTTTTAATTTTTTTTAGTGAGACAGAGGCCCAGTGAGCCTGAAGCTAATTCTAATGAAGGAAAGAGACAAGAGAGAAAGTCCCAGAAGCACAGATACCTAACATTTTTATAGACAAAGACTCCGCTTCCAAACAGTAACATCTCTCCATCCTTCTATCCCTGCTCCCCATAATCAGTCATCAGTAGCTCTCAACATTATAGGTAAGTTCTAAATGTTATCACTGATCTCCAACATTTATAGGGAACTCATACAACTTAATAAAAGAAGATAAATGAGCCAATTAAAAATGGGCAACTGACATAAATAGATATTTTTCGAAAGAAGACAGAAGGAAGGCCAAGAGACATATGAAAACATGCTCAAAGTCACTAATTATCTGAGAGATGAAAATCAAAATAACAATGTGGTACCATCTCACATCTGTCAGAATGGCAATCATCAACAAATCAAGAAACAATAAGTGCTGGTGAGGATGCGGATAAAAAGGAACCCTGCAGCCACTTTGGAGAACAGTATGGAATTTCCTCAAAAAACTGAAAATGGAACTCCCATTTGACCCAGTAATCCCACTTCTATCCCAAAAACTAGAAACACCAATCAGAAAGGATATATGCACCCCTATGTTCATAGCAGCACAATTCACCATAGCTAAGATTTGGAAACAGCCTAAATTCCCATCAGCAGATATAAAACTATGGTACATCTACACAATGGAATACTATGCTGCTATAAAAAAGGAATTCTTACCATTTGCAACAACATGGATGGAGATGAAGAGAATTGTGCTAAGTGAAATAAATCAGGAAATGAAAGAAAAATACCACATGATCTCATTCATTTATGGATAATAAAGAACATTATAACCTGCTGAACAAAAAGATAGATACAGAGGCAGTAAAGCATCAAACAGACTGTCAAATTACAGTGGGAAGGCTGGGGAGTGTTTTCGGGGAGGTAGGAGATCAAGTGAAGGACTTGTATGCATACATGTTATTACAGAGAACTGGAATTATCAAACAATTCTCAGAGAGTTTGGAGTTACATTTATTATGTGTGGGTCCAGAGGAAAATGTTTCTCAAATTCTGGGCCCCAACATGCATAAATCTTCCCTATTTATATGTTTTTACCTTTTTTGTCTCCCAAATATGGGATGTTTCCCACACTTTTGCAAGTTTTTAAAGGGCCCATATGTGCTGAGGCCTTGAGACCTCAACTAAAAGCCTGGCCTGGTGCCAGCACTGGTAATTTCATCCGGGGAAGATTTAATGGCCTCTCTGAAGTGAGAATAGTCTCATTTTCCTTATTATTTAAGCAAGCAAACATTTACAGAAGCCAAATAGCAAGGTTAAAATTTCAAAGAGAAGTTTTTATATAAGCTGGATACTTCAATATAAGCACAACCAATGGACACAAGACACTGGGATGGGGGGGGCGGCATGGGATGAGGGCATGCGACAGGGGGTGGGGGAGGTTGGGGGAAGAACAAGAGAGAAAAAAAAAGAGATATATCTACTACCATGTGTAATACTTTAAACAATAAGATAAAATTTAAAAATAAATAAATAAAGGTAAGTTCTAGTGTGTACCTAAATTTTTATTTTATATTTATTTTATTTTTATTGTATATTTCATTTCCTTTTTTAAAAATTTATATCTACATTTCACGTCCTTTTTGCTTTTAAAGTGTTTATGAATTAAACAGTACATTAGACATGTATTGAATGAAAGAAAGGTGAACATAAGGAATCATTTGGGGGTCTGGAATGAGTTTATTGAGAAACAAGCACAGACTACCACATTGGGAGAGGAGAGAGTCCCACTAAGTCCCTTTTTTCTACAGGTTGGAGTTCTTTGTGCCCTGAAATACCCTCTGATTGGCCATAATCTCCTCTAATTTGGTCACTATAGCAACTCCAGAACTCAAACCTCAGGTGAAGTACTGAGGTTCTCCTCTTATTCTCCCTTATTGTTCTCCTATTCCCTTTGGGTTTTCTTCTTTCCTCTCTGAATGATGGGCTTCCTTCCTCTTATCCTGTAAATATATACCTTCTGCAGCTCCCAGCTCCCTTATTCAGTGGAAATATACCTTCTGCAGCTCTCTGGCCCTGTGCTTTTTCCATGGACCCCTAATTCCTAAATTTCCTAAAACCTGCCTATTTTACCCCTAAAAACTCCTTTCAATTCCTTGGATTACACAAAGAAAAATGAACTCAAACGTAGACTTGTGCAAGCCATGGCTATATAAGAAGACCTCAAGAAAACAGAGAAAGGAATGCAAGAATAGAGTGAAGAAAGGCCAATGTTGGTGCTGGCAAAGAGAAGAAGTAAAGATTCTTCAGTGATTATCTCTGGTGATTGTGCAGATTTTTCATGAGAGGATTAATAAACTAAACTTGTATGTGAGAAAGAAAAAAAATAACAATGAGAGGATTTGTAGTCTCTGCCTTGGTGCTTTGGTTGTGTCCTGAGGGGGCCAGAAAAAGGGAAGTTATCTTTACATTCCAAAGGAATGTTATGGCAGATACAAAAGACAATAGACAGTCTCAATTAAGGTAAAAATTGACTTTTGTCAGGAAATATTGTAGCTTAGGACATGACTGCCTGCCACAAACTGCTTTTAGTAAAAAAAATTTAAGTTCAGACCATCCTTTGTGGTTACTTTAGGTCTCTGAGTTTGCAAGGCTGCCATATAGGCCTTCTGGGAGCTAGTCAGGTTAGCATGTGGCTTGTTTTCATCCACACATCCCACTTTTGGTTATAATTCAAAGGATGTATTTGTGAGGTCCCATGATGTTAGGAAGCCTTATTTTTAGGAAGTCTTAGTGTTAATGTTTGTCCATTGGGGATGGGGCACACCATAATTTTGAATTGAAGTTAAGGCCAAAATTGTTCCCCGCACCCCTCCCACCAAAGTGAAAGGCAGGTAAGTGGGAGGCAATCAAATCTTATGGGCCTTTATTAAAAAAATATTCTGGATTATTTTTAATGCAAAAGTTATTATGATTTAAATTTTGTTGACTTTATTTTTACATTTATTATAACATTTATTTATAGTTTGAGGGCAATATATATATTAGTTTTTATAATTTGACTATGAGATGGATTTTTATTTATTATGGTGTATTTTTTTTTCAATTGAAAATATTTAGGTGTTGTTATTAATTTGATTGTTGTTAGTTGCATAATTGAAGTTGTAATTTTTTGTGTTTTTTCATTGGGGCCAAAAATATAAGAATGTAATGTTGCAAATTATAATTACTATTTAAAATGTTAGAGGCCAAGAGGACAGTAAGATTTTTATAAGTAAATTTTATTGTGTCTTAGCAGTAGTTATAGAGGGCCATGTTTTTATATACATTATAGTTTTTATTAAAACGAATGTAGTTAGTAATCTTGGTTGGGTTAGGAGGTAAGTATATCTTTTAATTAGGTTTTGGGGTTTATATGTAAATTTTTAAAATATATTTTTATTTCTTTTTTGTAATATTTTTTTTTAATTTCAAAAAAGAAATTATAGAATTTTATTGATAACATAAAGAATTATTTTATATACTTTTAGTATTTATTGATAGCTGAGGTAGGTAGGGTTTGAGAAAAGTTTAAATAATAAATATAATAATTATTAATATTATTACTAATACTAATTTGTAGGTTTATAGGCCTTGTTGGTATCTCAGGATGGCTGCTTAGTTTTTACTAAGGACCCAGTGCACAAATACGTGCACCTTAAAAGAAACTGTGGGTTGTGAGTCTGCAGGAGTGGGTCTCGGTCCATCCTCCGTGGCCTCACCGGGCCCCTCCTGCTATAGCCCCTGGTCCTCTGTCTGCTGGCACCCTCACTCCCACTGCCTCAACTCGTAATTGCTGACAGCACCAGCCCCACTTATATCTGCTGACAACACAGAGCAATTAGGGCTGGTGCCAGCAACGGGTATGAACAGGGCTGGTGCCATCAGCGGGTGCGAGCGGCAGCTTCTGCCCTGATAATTCCTCAGGAGCAGGGGAAGATGGAGAAGCCCTCAGGGGGTGATCAGGGCTAGCAGCTACTGCTCACAACCATTGATGGTGCCGAGTGATTGGGACCAGCACTGGGCGCCAGCAGCGGTTGTGAACAATGGGGTCATCACTGGCAGCAGGTGCAAACAGCAGGGCCATCGTGTGCAGCAGGTACAAGCAGCGGCTGCCAGCCCAGATTGCCCCTCAGGATCAGGGGAAGATGAAGAAGCCCTGAGGGGTGATTGGTGCTGGTAGCCGCTGCTCACACACACTGACAGAGTGATCAGGACCAGTGCTGGGCGCTGGCAATGAGTATGAGCAGCAGCTCTGGTTCTGGCAGTGGGTGTGAGTGCCCAGCTGGACCACAGCATGCGGGAGCAAAGAATTTTCAGTAACCACCAGAGGCTCACCCCAATGACAGTGACCCGTGTCCCGTCTTGGTCTGGCACGCCTGCTCACCTGCTCCACCATTCTGCTGCAGCTGATGCCCACCATGTTCTGCACTCTGCCACCTGCTGCTGATACCTGCCATGTTCTGTGTACAACCCCTGGTAGTCAGAACATATCATAGTGAATGGTTATTTGGTTGTTCCACTGTTCAGTGTATATACATACTATGATTATATGTATACTAGGAGCCCAGTGCAGGAATTTGTGCACCTTGAAAGAAACTGTGGTCCACAAGGCTTCTGTAGGCACAGGGGGAGATCTCAGCCCATCCTCCACTCCCTTGCTCAGCCCATACTGTCATGAGCTCCAGTCCCCTGTCTCCTGGTAGACCTGCTCCTGCCACCACTGCTCCCATGTACTGACAACACCTGCCCTGCTCAGACCTGCTTACAGCGCAGAGAGTTTGGGGCTGGTGCCAGCAGTGGGTGTGAGTGGCAGCTGCTGCCCTGATCACCCCACAAGAGCAGGGGGAAGTGGAGAAGCCCTCAGGGGTGATCAGGAGCAGGTGCAAGCGGTGGCTCCAATGCCAGCTGAAGGTGCAAGCAGGGCCGGCTCTGGCAGTGGATGTGAGTGCCAGGCAGAACCCTGGTATGCAGGAACAAAGAATTTTTAGGCACCACCAGAGGCTCACCCCAATGACAGCAACTGGCACCCCATCTTTTTCTGACATCCCCACTCATCTACTCCACCATCCTGCCACAGCTGATGCCCACCATGTTCCACACATGGCTCCTGGTGGTCAGCCCACATCATAGTGACCAGTTGTTCAGTTGTTCTGCTGTTCGGTCTATTTGAATATTCGCCTTTTATTATATCGAATATATATACAGATATAAAGTCTTTTTATTTTCGAAAAGGTTTTGATTTCCAGTGTAGATGGAGTTGAGTGTTAGAGACAGGAGCAGATATTTATTTACTAGAGGCCTGGTGCACAGGTAGGGTCCCTAGGCCTGGCCAGTGATCAGTATCAATCAGGTTCCCTGACTCACTGCCTCCTGCTTCCCTCGCTCTCTCAGAATCCCACCACAGTTGCTGTTCACCTGCCATGTTCCATGCTGATCCCTGATGGTTGGTGCATGTCATAGTGAGCAATCAAACTCCTGTTCTCCCAGTCAAATTCCTGAGGAGACAATTTGAATGTCAGCCTCTTATTATAATAGGATGGTGAGGTACCTGATAAGATCCTTTTTAACAATGTTGGAAAGAGTTTAATTTATGTCTTTTTAAAAAATATATTTTTATTTATTTCAGACAGGAAGAGAGAGGGAGAGACAGAAACAACAATAATGAGAGAGAATCATTGGTTGGCTCCGTCCTGCATGCCCCCTACTGAGGATCGAGCCTGCAATCCAGGCAGGAGCCATGATTGGTAATCAAATCATGACCTCTTGATTTATACATCAACATTCAATCAGTGAACCATACTGGCTGGGCAATTAATATCTGTTAAATGGACAAAAATTTCCCGGTTTTAAGTTGTGGCTATTAATTTTTTTGTCTTTTGGAAGTATATTGTGAAATGCATGTTATTAATTTACTAGTATCTATAAGTTGGTTAATGAGTTGACAATAATAATGCAAAATGTTATTTTTTCATTTTTTATATTTGAAAAATAAAAAGTTTTAAAAATTAGTAATATTTTAAGTAGTCATTGAATAATAATTATTTTTATTGTTTTAGTTGTGTTATTCATTTTTTATTTTGATTATTTATTAGTATTTTTATTAAGTTAGTTATTTTTTAGAGTTTTATAAATTTTTAATTTAGTTTAAAGGTATGAGCTGTTTAGAAATGTGTAATTCAGTGTATGTAAGGATCCTTTCTATAGATTTTTTTTTTACCCTCATCCAATGATATTTTTCCATTGATTTTTAGAGAGAGTGTAAGAGAGAGGGAAAGACAAAGAGAAATATTAATGAGAGAGAAACACATCAATTGGTTGTCTCCTGCATGAGCTCTGACCAAGGTACATGCCCTTGACCAGAATCAAACCTGAGATTCTTCAGTCCTTGGGCTGATGTTCTATCCACTGAGTCAAATCAGCTAGGGCATTTTATGGATTTTTTAAAAGATGTAATACATTTGTAAATATATTAGAATAAAATAATGACTGTTGGTAAATGACAAAACAAAGTGGTATGGCCATAGATTTGATTATAATGTAAATGATAAAATAATTTGCTTTTTTGTAGAATATAATATTGCAAGATAATTTTTTGGTAAATAATATAAAGTTTATATATGTGTATATCTTTTAGATTCAATATACACTTTCAATATATATATGCAAATATATGTTGTGTATATATATATATATATGTATATACATATATATATGTATATATATATATATATATATATATATATATATATATATAGAGAGAGAGAGAGAGAGAGAGAGAGAGAGGTAATTTACAAATTGTCCAGGATGCCATAACATCATGACCACTTAGAAGAAGGCTGCTTGCACATGTGGGTGGGAGGGAACTGAATGTGAGGTATGTGAGGTGAGGCAAGCTACAGATGCCACAGTGGCCTGAGCAGGCCCAGAGTGCAAACAGGGCCTGCCTCTGCATGTAAGATGCAGAGGAAACACCTTTTCTGACTGTTCATTGGCTAAGCTCCTGGTATGCCACTTGCAGTGATAACTTGCCTAATAAGAATCCAAGAAGGTGATATAAGGCTTTTCCATCTCACTCCTGGAGGAAAAAGGAAGGTCTGCTGCTGGAGGGGCTAAGAAATGTCATATCCTACCCTAGCCAGTTCGACCCAGTATATAGAGCCTCGGCCTGCTGACCACAGGATCCAGGCTTGATTCTGTACCTAGATTGCAGGCTCCTCTCTTTCCAAGGCCCAGGTCAGGGCTCATATAGGAGGCAACCAATTGAAGTGTCCCTCTCATGATCTTTTTCTCTGTCTTTTCCTCTCTCTTACATGTTCTCTAAAATTCAATGGAAAAATATCCACAGGTGAAGATACAAAAAAAGAGAAGGAAAGAAAGAAATGTCATATTCTGTGAAAGAAATATCTTGAAAAAGCCTAAAGAAAGTTGTCATTTTTTTCATGGTGGAGGGACTGGAGTCCATGTTGATGAAAACACCTTGGCAGCTGTGGCAGCCAGTAGTGGGAACAGTAGCAGGGTGATGGGTGTAGTGCCTTCCACTGATCAGCCCAGTCACCTCCCACAGGGGAGCAGGCCTAAGCTGTCAATAGGAAATCCCTTTAGGGCTCCTGGACTGTGAGAGGGGGAAGGCTGAGCTGAAGGAACTTTCCCCCAGTGCATGAACTTTGTGCATTGGGCCTCTAGTATAAAGAATAAATAATATGCAAAGTTTTAAAATGTTACATATATAGCTTATTGGAAGTGTGTATGGAGTGTTGGAAATAATAAACTTCCAATGTGTGGACCATAAACATCTGGAGTATTATTGCCAGACAACCCCACAGGGAATTATTATTCTGGCTTGTGTGGTGTCACAGACAGGATATCTGCTATTCCTGAGAGTTTCTGTTTGAATTTGGCTTTAATCTTAGTAAGTTCCTCCCTAGGACAGGCTGAAAATTTTAGAATATCCCTACACACATAACATTCTTATTATTATCATTATTTTATTTGGCAAAGCTTACTATCTATATAATAAAAGCCTAAACGACCCTTAAAGTGGAACCTCAGAACGACTGTTGCTATGATTTTCACTGACCACTAGGGAGCAGACAATCAATGCAGAAGCTGCCCTTTGGTGGTCAGTTTACTTCCGCAGGAGAAGCCCTGCTCAGCCAGAAGCCGGGCTCATGGCTAAGGAGCAGTGAGCCAAGTGGTAAGGGGCAGCAAGCCGGAGGCAGTAATGAGTGAGGGGTCTCAGACTGTGAGAGTATGCAGGCCGGGTTGAGGTACCCTTCCCCACCAGTGCATGAATTTTGTGCACTGGCTCTCTAGTATAATTATAAGTATACTAGAGGTCCATCTGGTGAACAAAATTTGTCCATGGGGGGTGGTGTCCCTCAGGCTGGCCTGCACCCTCTCCAATCTGGGACCCCTCAAAGAATATCCTACTGCCAATTTACAGGGATTGGGCCTAAACTGGCTGCCGAACATCCCTCTCACAATCCAGGACTGCTGACTCCTAACCCCTCACCTGCCTGCCTGCCTGCCTGATTGCCACTAACCACTCTGCCTATCAGCCTGCTTGTCCCCAAATGCACCCCTTCTAGCCTGATCACACCTGCTACCTATGCCAGTGTGCTTGGCCCTAACTGCCCCCCCCTGCTGGCCTGCTCACCTCCATCTTTCCTCCCCACTGGTCTGCTCACCTCCAACTGCCCCCCTGCTGGCCTGCTCACTCCAAACTTCCCCTCCCCCCACTGACCTGATCATCCCTAACTGAACCACACTGGTGGCCTGCTTGCCCCCAACTGGCCCCACTGCTGGTCTGCTCACCTCCAACTGCCCTCTTGCCAGCCTGATCACCCCCAACTGCCCTCCCCTCTTGGCCTCTAACTGCTTCTACCTCAGCCCCACCACCATGGCTTTGTCCATAAGAATATCTGGAAGATCTCCTGGAAGGTCTCCCAGTCTAATTAGTATATTACTTTTTTTTTTTTAGAAAACTTTTTTAAAAAAAAAATATATATATATTTTTATTGATTTTTTTACGGAGAGAAAGGGAGAGGAATAGAAAGTCAGAAACATCGATGAGAGAGAGACATCAATCAGCCACCTCCTGCATGACCCCACTGGGGATGTGCCGGCAACCAAGTACATGCCCTTGACCGGAATCAAACCCGGGACCCTTCATTCCACAGGCCGATGCTCTATCCACTGAGCCAAACCGGTTTCCCCAGTATATTAACCTTTTATTAATAAAGATAGAGGCTTGGTTCATGGGTGGGAGCCAGCTGGTTTGCCCTGAAGAATGTCCCAGATCAGGGTGGGGGTTTCCTTGGGACATGGGGCAGCCTGGGCAAGGGGCCTGTGATTGTTTGAAGGCTGGCCATGTCCCTGAGGGTCCCCACTTGGTAGGCATGGCCAGCCTGAGTGAGGGGCTGAGGGCTGTTTTCAAGCTGGCCACACCCCCTTCAGGGTGGAGGGTCTTGCTGGGGTGCCTGACCAGCCTGGTTGAAAGGCTTTACTTTTCACTTTTTTTTTCCAGCACCTCCTTGAGCAGAGGCCGGGGGCAGCTGGAAGCAGCTATCTGGGATTTATTTATCTTCTATAATTGAAACTATGTAGCCTTGAGCAGAGGCTAGGGCCAGGCAGGGAGGCCGGGAAGCTTGGCTTCCTCCATCGCTGGGGGCAACCCAAGCCTCCTGCTAGCTCCAGCTCAGTGATCACTGCCATGTTTGTTGGGTTAATTTGCATATTTGCTCCTGATTGGCTGCTGGGTGTAGCAGAGGGATGGTTAATTTGCATGTTTCTCTTTTATTAGTATAGATTAAATAGGCCTATTTAGTTTAAAAACTTTTGCCCTAACTGGTTTGGCTCAGTGGATAGAGTGTCAGCCTGTGGACCGAAGGGTCCCAGATTTGATTCCAGTCAAGAGCTTGTACCTTGGTTGTGGGCACATCCTCAGTAGGGGGTATGCAGGAGGCAGCTGATTGATGATTCTCTCTCATCGATGTTTCTACCTCTCTATCCCCCTCCCTTGCTTTCTGTAAAAAAAAATCAATAAAATGTATTTAAAAAACCTTTTTATTTGAAAAGAGAATATATTTTTGAAGTGTTCCTGGGGCCATTGGAATAACTTGAAGTCATTTCTTGGTTTAAAAAGTTTTTAAAATTTGAATTTTGGGAAGATTGTTAAACAAAATTAACCAAAAGATCAATATCTATAAAAGCCTAAGTGGCCGGCCAGTAGCATGACACACAATGAACACCAGGGGGCAGACACTCAATGATGTAGGAGCTGCCAAGTGACAGCAATCTTGTACTCCAGGATCCCTTAGGGCGGTGGTCAGTAAACTGAGGCTCTGTTGTTCAATGAGTTTGCCAACCACCGCCTTAGGGAAAAACACTTAAACAACATTTTAATAATGTACTAATGTCTTTAACCTGAAATCAAAACTGCTGGGTAAGGATAATGCCTTACACAGTAGTTGGCAAACTCATTAGTCCACAGAGTGGCAAACTGCGGCTCATGAGCCACATGTGGCTTGCAAGCCGCAGTTTGCTGACCACTGCCTTAGGGAATATTGGACTACCAGTTTTGGCCCGATCCCCACAGGCCAGGCCAAGGGACCCCGCTCACTGTACAGATGCCCTTCAAGCCAGGGTGGTCAGCCAGGTTGGGACTATGGGAGGCTGGCTCCAAGGTGTGTCTGGCCCTTCTCATCCAGTACCACCCTGCTGGCCACCTTCTAATTAATTTCCTTTCAATGTGCACTAATCCATGTACTGGGCCTGTAGTTATAATATAAATTTTGTATACTTGGGTAAAATAAATACATTTTTATGGAAATAGTTTAAAAGATATTGATTATATTTTAAATAGTTTTAATATTAATTATTATATCTAGACTATAAGTTGTGTTTAATTTATCTAAGTAATATTTTTAGGCCAATAAAAGATTATATTCTTGTAATGTCATTCAGAAGCAGAAAATGCATTATACATAATATAGAACCAAATATATATTACATAAAGACCATATACACTAAGTGGCCAGATTATTATGATCTCTGAATGCATAATAATCTGGCAACTCAGTGTATATCCTGTATAATAAAAGGCTAATATGCAAATTTTCCCCTCAATCAGGAGTTCAACCAGCAGGCAGGCTGGCTAACTGCCCATGTCCCTTTCCCCTGGTCAGGCTGCCCAGAACCCACTCATGCATGAATTCATGCATCAGGCCTCATACACACACACACACACACACACACACACACACACACACACACACTGAGTGGCCAGATTATTATGCATTCAGAGATCATAATAATCTGGCCATTCAGTGTATCTAAAGACCATATACATAATTCAAATTAATATGTTTGCAGAAAAAAATGTAAGATTTTTAATTTTGCTTTTGATAATTTTTAAGGAGACTGGAAAAGGGGAGATAATGTCCTAATTACCAAGTAGGAAGATTTATTGAAACTCCATAAAAACTCCAAGGGCTGTGATTGAGAATTGGAAACAAAGAAAGTCTGTGTTTTAATCTAAGAAATTAAACAACAGGAGACAGTCAGGCTGTGTGTTTTTTATATATAAATTTAACATTTATATAAACTGTTATACTCTTTAAAATTTTTACAACCTTTTAAATATTTTTCTAAATTTCTTAGCCATTTATAATAACTATGAGTTTCTTTAGGACAACTCACTTTTTATTCAAAAATGCATTTCCATATTTCATGCCTTTTATTGTTATATTATAAATCAGAGAGCTGAATAGGAGATGCCTTAATTAAGCCAAATTTTGGAGCTTCTATTATGCCAGGGGTCTCAGAGGAATATTGTTTCCAGTGTCTAAGCAAAAACATGGAGGAAGTTTCCCCTTTTTATACTCTCCCAGTCTTTTGTCTCCCATATGGAGCATGGGTGTATCCAGGGACAGCAGCAAAGCAGCTTGCAACGTCATATAGTTGAGCTTATTTTCCCTATTATTCAAGTAAGCAAGCGGGTTTTACAGAAGCCAAGAATAGCAGGGTTAAAATTTCAAATGGCAGATTTTACAAAATAGAGGGAACTTGAACAAAATGGTCTATGCTTTATTATTACTAAAGCTATGTGTTTTCTTTGCAGTGTAATTAGAAATTTAAATTTTAAAATCTCAATTTCCAATAATAACCAAAGAGTAAGCAACCAGCATTTCCTAGATTCACTTTTATGAGTATTATTTTATACACTTTAGGATATAGGTTTTTTATATTGGTAAATATACTTACTTTTAAGAAGGATGTTTAACAAACAGATGTTTATTAACAAATTCACTTCATAATCTTTTTCAATTAAAAAGCTAAAAGTGAATTTAAGACTTGTCTAGTAATCAATGTTTCAGTATTTTATGTTATTTTAAAATACCTGTTTAATAATTTTTATTAAAATTTATTAATTTTAGAAAGGAATAGCTGAAATAAGTTAAATTGATTTGCTCAGCTGGCTAAGATTTTTTTTCTTTTGACAACATGTAACTTACACTTATTTGTATGTTAAAAGATAATCTAGATAAGAGTTCTTGAAGAAGACTGAGGCATTTGCATTTCAAAAAGTCCTAAAATTTGGTTTCAGAAAGCCAATTATTTATAAGTATTTTTTAAGATATATAGGAGAGGTTTGGGGAAGGTAAATGTATTTGGTGGGCTTTTGATGTTTTTTGGAGTTATCCTAATCTCTGGCCCTATAAAGACTGTATTTGTAAAAAATATTTAAAAAAAATATTTGTAAAAAAGGACAGTATTTTTAAAAAATATTTTAATAATTGGGTTACCCCTCAAATGTTGACAATGAACTGACACACCCATTTATTAATTTTTGGAATGTTTTTTTTTTACCTATTTGGGTATATGCTAGTATACTTTTTAGTTTATAGATAGTACATAGCTTAGGGTCACCTCTGCGAGCCATAAAGGCTTGGATATATGGAACATCTGTCTATTTCCCTTGGGAATGGTAAAATAAATTTAGCTATAGTATTAGTTAAATAACTTTCTTTTGTTTTTATGGTGGTAGCTTTGGAATGTCCTGGGATTTTCATAATTGCTAACTGTTTTTAATCTTTGTATAACATTTAAAATTTCTGCAACCTATTTTTTATTTTTTGTGGGCTGCTCTGAGAAAATTAAGAAGTCTTTTTGTTTCCACTACATTTTTAAGACATGAGTTATACCAAAGTCAGTTATTATTAGTGTAAATGTTGGCTATTTTATTTTGGGCCAATTGACAAACCTGAATTAGAACAATTAGGCTTGTTGGAAAGATTTTATTCAGATAAATAAGAACTTCCAATTATGTCCACCATGGAAGTTGTTGCATATTCAGCTTGGTAATATTCCTGTTTATTCTTTAAAGATTCATTTGTAAACCAAATAAAGTCAGCATTATTAAGGATGTTTCTCTAAACAATTCCTAGGACTACAAATATGGTCAGTAAGCAAAACGCAGATATGGATGTCTTTATTCTGTAAAAAAGAGTAGCAAAGCTCTTGGGTTAAGACTGTTACATTGAATTTAAGTGATATTAGGTGCAGAAAGCAAGAGCCAGTCAGCTGACAGAAGTGTTGAATGTGGTAAGAATTCAGTGGAGATTTAATAGGATGAGGAACATAAAGAAGAACCCATAACTTTTTGTTTGCTTGCATAACATATCTGTAGTAAATATGGCTGTCAGATAGGAAGGGAGCTTTTGGCTACTGAGTCTAGTTGTTGACCATAATAACCTATAGTTCTATGATGACTTCTATATTTCAGTTAAAATGTTTATAATTAAGGGGTCCCAGAGTGGACACTTTAAGAGAATTCTTCAGAGAATTTTTAAAAATGTATCTTTATTGTTGAAAATATTACAGATGTCACCCTTTTTTCTCTCCATGGACCCCCTCTACCCAGCTCCAGTCCCTTACCCAAGTCTTAGCTAGCTTGTTTCCATTTTGGTTTCACTGAATTGGATTAGGTCATTTTGATTTTAACAAGACATTTAGAGGCTGTGTCATTAGTGAAAAATTTGGAACCCATCTTATCTAATAAATGGGTAATATGAAAATTAACCATCACTTCATCACAAAGATGGATGCACCCATAGCCACAAGATGGTGGTGCCCAGTCCTCTCAGCCCTGCCAGAGTCCCCCAGTCCATGGGGAGTGGCCACTGAGAGCAGGCTGTATGAGTGGTCTGAAGGAATGCATGCTTCATCACCACAGTGATGAGGCAAGCATTACACCCCAGCTGCAGAAGGCCTCTGGGCAGCGGGCACAGAGTGGCTGGTTGGGGGGGGGGAGAGGCACTTGTGTTGTCACCCTGGCAATGAGGCAAGTGTTCCACGCCCAGGCTTCTGAGCCACAGAGAGCCTCTGGGCAGTGGGCATGGAGCAGCCAGGCCCCACAGAGAGCTACTGGCACATGGATTTGTGTGCAGGGCTACTAGTTTGTGATAATATTCAGTCAAACTCAAGATTCCTCTAAGTTGCTTATTTGTTTTTGGAAGAGGAAACTATAGGATTCCTCTGAGTTTTTCAGGGTTAATTAGTAGTCCATCTTTATTTACTTTTTTATAGCATACATGTCTTTAAAAAATATATTTTATTGATTTCAGAGAGGAAGGGAGAAGGAGAGGGAGAAAGAGAGAAACATCATTGATTGCCTCCTCCTGCATGCCCCCTACTGGGGATCAAGCCTGCAACTCGAGCATGTGACCTGACTGGGAATTGAACTGTGATCTCCTGGTTCATAGGTCAGCGCTCAACTACTGAGCCATACCAGCCGAACAGTAGCCCATCTAAAGATATTAGATAACCAAAGTATTTTACCTTGGGTTAAACAGAATCAGAGCTTGTCTTCTGATATCCATGTCTCAATATAGTTAGCTATTCTAATAGGTAAGTTGTGGTCTTTTGGGAATCTAGTAATATTCTAGAGCATACATAAAATTAAAGCACCCACATATTGGATTATAGTGGAATATCAAGGAAATTTAGCATCATTTAAATTAGCTCTTAGTATTTAAGACAATAAGTTGGCCTCCTAGGGCATCATTATTCAAGTAAACTTATAATCTTTAAAGCAAAGAGGTAGTGACTTTTTGTTTGTTTGTTTGTTTACTGGAATGCTGAAAAAGGCACTATATAAATCTATTGTTGAAAAATATTGGCAGTCACAGGAATGGCTGATAATAAGGTATGTGGATTTAGAACCATGGAGTGTCTGAAAATAAATAGCTTAATTATAAGTTCAAAGATTTTGTACAAATCTTCACTTTTTTTTTTTACTGGAATGATAGGAGTACCATAGGAGCTTGTATATGGAATTATAAGCCTCCCCTTTTTATGGTAACTTTAATTTCTTCTAAACTATTAATAAGGAAAGGGGGGGATGTCTTCTCATAGTCCTCAGAGTTGCCCTATGCTTATTTCTGTTTGTTTGTTTGTTTTGTTCAAATCTAATTATAGTTTTCTATAATCTTTAAAATGGACAGAATTCTCCACAGGAGTTTTCTTGCAAGCCTTCTTTAGTAATTCTGTTGTTTTTGCTTCCAGGAACCAGTAGGTATATTAACTGGAATAAGTTAGAATACCCAGGGCTACATGTTCTAACACTTAAATTTCTTTGTGAATCCATCAGGGTCCCAGAGAAAATCAGAAACAATTGCTGGTTCCTCTCTGGCTGAAACCAGCTTTTCTCTAATGGGAGCAGTTAGAATTACTATTTTCATTTTCCCTTAAATCAGTAGGGAGTGGTAGAGAAAGAGGGAGCAAATGATATAGTGGAGGAGCTACAGAAGCCAGGGAGAATTGGCGTGTAGGCATTTATTAGTTTCAGAGAAGTTTAGAGTCCCTAAATTTTCTTATTAAAAGAGTTTATCTGTGTTTCTCCCAAAAGCTTCTAATTTCCAAGTTGAGATAATTCAGTTTAATTTTGGAGCTGTCATTTTTATAATTATTATATACAAAAAGTTAATTTAGGTACCTAAATATAACTATTTTTGGACACTTTAAGTTGATATTTTCTAGTTAAATCTTCCCATTCCTGTAAAGCACTTATAAGTAAAAAGCTTTCTATCAGTATTAATGAGGGATGGGATCTGGGAGTATCCAGCCTTGGAGACACAATTTTCCATGGTAATTTTTGGGTTTTGTTTTGTTTTAGATAGCTTCAGAGTCAGCAAATTTTCTAGAGATGTTATATAGTGGGGCGAAGTTTGCTGTTTATGGATTGAGCTTCACAAGGCTCTCATTCCTCAGGTTATATTCAACCTTCTTATAGACCTCGGTTTCTCTCCCCAGTTATCTAATACAGTTGTTATTACTGAGCATTAGGTGACCAATCTTTATATGTGTGCCTTCACCCCCCAAAATCAATTATTTAGTTATAGTTGAGTTGGAATTTCCTTATGCTCCTGCACGTTATAAAGAATGACCTCTGACACCTCCACGAAGATTCTTAGTTGCCTAAGAACACGCAGGATTCAGACTACAGGGAGGATATGTCTCTTATTTTCAGAGCTATTTGGCTCTCATTTACCCAGCAAAGGGTTTTTGTTCAGACTCTCAGAAATAAATTCCAATTGAAAAGTCAAAATTAAAAATCAACCACTCATTTTCTCCTCCTGTCACCTTTGCCTGGGTTCTCTCAACCCTTAACCTTAATTCTACCTTGATGATTAAAAGCAAATAAATAAATAATAGATAAAATAGATTCTCTACAACAAGCAAGGGAAGATCCTGGATTCAAAAGACACCTCACCCAACTGTCCCCAAAGCAATGGGGAGCTGGCAGGCTCAATGGACCCTGTGCTGGATCCAAGCACTGGGGTCCAGGTCTGAGAGGTGGTCCTAGGTGAGCTTTTTTGGAATCATTTAAACCTGCAAATAATTTCTGTGAATATATTTGAGCCATACTGTTGACAATTTCTCAGAAGCAAAATCTCAACACATTGAGATAATGCTCCAGAGAATGGCAGTTTTACATCTTATTTTATATATTATAATGAAAAAAAGAAGATGTAAGTGGGCTACATGAAATTTATTGGTGATAGATTAGGTAAGTGAGAAAGCAAAGGGGCACAGAAAAGTCTGGGATTGGATAAAATGTAATATATATTTTTTATGTAGGTGGGTATAGGATAATAAATAGTCAACAAATAGCACGATAAAAATAACGAGGTAATATATAGTCTCCACTCTATGGCATTGGTTTTGAAAAAGGGATGTTACCCTGACATTCCAAAGGTATGCTATCATGGTGCAAAAGACAATAGACAGACTCAGTTAAGGGAAAATTGGTCAGTTTGTCAGGGAAGATTCTAGCCTAGAACATGACTACCTGTCATAAACTGCTTTTAGTTTAAAAATTCTAATTTTAGACAATCCTTTGTTGATGGTCTAAACCAACTTTAGTTCTCTTAGTTTGTAAGGCCACTACGCAGGCCTTCCCTGAGCTTGTCAGGTTAGCCTTTCACCTCTTTTTGTCCACACGATGTTTTGTGTCTGATCAAAAGGGAGAAAATATGAAACCAATTTTCATACATATAGGAATTTGTGTGTCATAGTTCAGAATATTTTCTCGGTTACCCCCTCTTTACCCATAATACGTCTAAATGAAGTGATTTGGCTTACCTGGGATCAGAGGGACAAAAAAGGTGTAAATAGTTTTTATATTGTCAATTCAATATTTTCTCATTGATAATAACCCAAACATTATTCTCTAAGATATCAGATTTTTTAAAAATTTTTATTAATGTGTTACATGTATACATATCTTCCGATTGTCCCCCCACCCTGCCAGGCATTCCCTAACCCCCAGTGTCTTGTGTTCATTGGCTACGCTTACAAGTCCTTTGGTTGGTTTCTTATCTACCCCACCGCTCCCTAACCTTCCCGCTGTAATTTGACAGTCTGTTTGATGCTTTACTGCCTCTGTATCTATCTTTTTGTTCACTACTTTATAATGTTCTTTATTAACCACAAAAGAGTGAGATCCTGTGGTATTGTTCTTTCATTGACTGGCTTATTTCACTTAGCATGATGCTCTCCAGTTCCATCCAGGTTGCTGCAAATGATAAGAATTCCTTCTTTTTAATGGCAGTATAGAATTCCATTGTGTAGATGTACCATAGTTTTCTGATCCACTCATCTGCTGATGGGCACCTAGGCTGTTTCCAAATTGTAGCTATTGTAAATTGTGCTGCTATGAACATAGTGGTGCATAAATCCTTTCTGATTGGTGTTTCTACTTTCTTAGGATATATTCCTAAAAGTGAGATTGCTGGGTCAAATGGGAGTTCCATTTTTAGTTTTTTGAGGAAACTCTATACTGTTCTCCACAGTGGCTGCATCAGTCTGCATTCCCACCAGCAGTGCACGAGGGTTCCTTTTTCTCTGCATCCTCAGATGTCAGCTTTTGAATATTGAAATTGAAAAGCAATGAGTTAGGCTCTGGCTTCTGTGGCTCAGCTGATTATATGCCGTCCTGTACACTGAAGGGTTGCCAGGTTGCCAGTTCGGTTCCTGGTTGTGGGTTCAATCCTTAGTCTGCGTGCATGGGTGAAGCAGTGAATGATGTTTCTCTTACACATCGAGGTCTCTCTCTCTCTCTCTCTCTCTCTCTCTCTCTCTCTCTCTCTCTCTCTCTCTCTCTCTCCCCCCTTCTCCCCTTCTCTCTCCCTTAAAAATCAATGAAAACATATTTTTAAAAAAGCAATGAGTTAGTATCCTATACTTTCATGCACCTATATTTTATTTATCTTCTTTTCTCTGTTTGAAATATGTTTACTTCCAAACCAAGTCCAGATATTTAACCACCATGTCAAATGCTCTCCTGCTTATAATGTCCACCCTGAATACATCAGCCAAAAATGGCTCTCCCTCTTTTGAATCTCATAGCACTTTATTTGTATTCTTTCTTTCTGATTTTTTTTAATTTTTACCTTGTATTAAACTTATTTACAAGTTTACATTATGCTCCCCACTAAATGGCTCCTTTAGGTCAGACATGACATTGCTATATATGATTTATTTTGTATGCCCCAGATATTGAGTACAATATTGGACACAGAAACAAATCAATAAGTATTTGCTCATTGAAAAAATAAATATTCTGCTTTCAAATAACTAATTTTAGGCCTAGAGTTATTTAGTGTATACTTTATTTTATTTTTTCATCCAGTCATTAAATATTTCACTCTATTAATATTTATTAAATACCTGTTTTGTTCTGGACAATATTTCAGGGAACTCTAAATGTGACAATAAGGAAAACAAAGCCCCTGCACTCATAGATGTTACATTTTAATGAAGAGAGACAGAAAATAAATAAATATATAATATCACATGATACATGATGTAAAAAAAAAAATAAGTAAACCAGGATAAAGAGGAGAGAGAAGTGGTAAGGTAGCATTAAAAATAAATTTGTTACCCAGCCAGTGTGGCTCAGTGGTTGAGTGTTGACCTATGAATCAGGAGGTCACAGTTTGATTTACAGCCAGGGCACATGCCCAGGTTTCAGACTCAACCCTCATTGAGGGGCATGCAGGAGGCAGTTGATCAATGATTCTCTCTCATTTTTCATGTTTCTATCTCTCCCTCTCCCTTCTTCTCTGAAATTAATAAAAATATATTTAAACAGGTATGCCCATTTTCACCACTCCTATTCAACATAGTACTGGAAGTGCTAGCTATGATGATCAGACAAGAAGAAATAAAAGACATACAAATTGGAAAAGAAGTAACATTTTCATTCACATATATAATATTGTACATAGAAATCCCTAAATGCTCCAACAAAAACTATTATCTATATACGGTATATAAAAACCTACGCAACCATTATGACTGGTCTACTGAACAACCAGTTGACCAGTTGCTAAGATGTTACACTGACCACCAGGGGGGCAGATGATCAATGCAGGAGCTGCCCCCTGGTGGTCAGTATGCTCCCACAGCCAACCCCCCAGGTCCCTTCCCTCCAGCCAGTTGTCCCCAATCACTGGCCAGGCCAAGGGACCCCACCCGTGCACAAATTAGTGCAAAAGGCCTCTAGTACTTAATACAGTGGTACCTAGAGATACGAATTTAATTCATTCATGCGTGGGAAACTATGAGATGCTCGAGTCCCAGTAAACTGGTGGGTCGTGTGCAGCGCGATTACTCCTATCTCAAATGTTGCTCATATTTCAAAGCAAAAATCTTTGGCTCGAAGGCTCATATCTCAAAAATCTTGTATGTTAAGGCACTCATATCTCGAGGTACCACTGTAAATGAATTCAGCAATGTAGTAGGATACAAAATCAACACTCAAATCTATGGCTTTTTTATACATCAATAATAAACTTACAGAAAGAGAAACTAAAAGAACAATCCCTTTACCATTGCAACAACAACAACAAAATTAAGATACCTAGAAGTAAATTTAACCAAGGAGGTAAAGGATCTGTACTCAGAAAAATACAGGATGCTGAAAAAAAGAGAGGAAGATATAAACAAAAAGAAGAATATACTGTGTTCATGAGTTGATAGAATCAACTTCATTAAATGTCCATACTACCCAAAGCAATCTATACATTCAATGAAATCCCCATTAAAATACAAATGGTATCCTTCAAAAATCCAGAACACATTCTCGAAATATTCATCTGGAATAAAAAAAAAGACTCCGAATACCTACAGTAATCTTGAGAAAGAAGAAAAAAGTTAGAGGGATCAGAATACCAGATATCAAGCTGTATTACAAAACCACTGTTATCAAAATTGCCTGGTGCTGGCACAAGAACAGACATATAGACTAGTGGAACAGAACAGAGAATCCAGAGATCAATCCAAGTCACTATGTTCAATTAATATTTGACAAAGGAGGCATGACCATACAATGGAGTCAAGAGAGTCTCTTTATAAATGGTGCTGGGAAATTTGGTCAGATACATGCAAAAAAAAATGAAACTAGATCTCCAAATTACACCATACACAAAAATAAACTCAAAATGGTAAATGACTTAAACATAAGACAGTAAACCATAAAAATCCTAGAAGAAGCCATAGGTAGCAAAATAGCAGACATTTGTTGTAGCAATATCTTTACCAACATAGCTCCTAGGGCAATGGAAACTAAGGAGAAAATAAACAAATGGACTACATCAAAATAAAAAGCTTTTGCACTGCAAAAGAAACCATCAACAAGACAACAAGAAATCTCACTGTATGGGAAAACATATTTGCCAATGTTATCTCTGATAAGAGTTTAATCTTCAAATTTTACAGGAAACTTAACAAAAGGAAGATAAACAATCCAATCAAAAAATGGGCAAATAACCTAAATAGACACCTTTTAAAAGAAGACCTACAGAAGACCAAGAGACATATGAAAACATGCTCAAAATCACTAATAATCTGAGAGATACAAATCAAAGCAACAATGAGGTTCCATCTCACACTTGCCAGAATGGCTATCACAAACAAATCAACAAACGTTAAGTGCTGGTGAGGATGCAGAGAAAAAGTTATCCTCGTGCACTGCTGGTGGGAATGTAGATTGGTGCAGCCACTGTGGAAAACAGTATGGCGCTTCCTCAAAAATTAAATATGGAACTCCCATTTCACCCAGTAATTCCACTGCTGGGAATATAGTACCCCAATAAATCAGAAACACCAATGAGAAAGGATATGTGCACCCTTATGTTCATAGCAGCACAATTTACCATAGCTAAGATTAGGAACAGCCTAAGTGCCCATCAACAGATGAGTGGACTATAAAACTGTGGTACATCTACACAATGGAATACTATGCTGCTATAAAGGAGAAGGGATTCTTACCATTTGCAACAGCATGGATAGAACTGGAGAGCATTATGCTAAAAAATATAAACCAGTCAGAGAAAGATAAGTATCACATGATCTCACTCATTTGTGGAATAGAATGAACATGAACTGATGAACAAAAATAAAACCAAAGTCATAGAAGCATCAAACAAACTGTCTAACCTGTTATGGGGCTATTTCCAGGACCAGTTGCAAATGACCATGGAGGCTGCTAAATTGGTATTAAGCAAGCAAGGATTTATTGAGCTGGTCGGGGACTGCTCTGCCTTTCTCCATGCAGGGAATCCAGAGAGCAGCAGCGACCCTTTGTGTAGGATCACTTTTAAGTACATTCACCACATCCTGTTTTTGCAGAGGGAACAACCCAAGACAAAACAGTTTTTCCCAAGCAAAATCAGAGTTGACGACCATGTTATTTACAGGGTCATCTTGTTCTTCAGTAAGCTGACAGTGTTCTATGAAAGAAGGCTTACTTGCTGGGAAGGGGCCATGAGACCATATCTCAAGGCTGGCCTGATGTCAGCACTGACAAATCTATCTGGGGGATAGTCGACGGCCTCTCTGAACAGGGCATGCTCAAAAACTCCCACTCTCTAACACAACCTCTCAGAGAAGATGGGGGTGATTGATTAAGAGATCAAGGATTTGTATGCATGCATATAAACATAACCAATAGACACAGATGGGGGGTAATGGGAGTGAGGGCATATGGTGGAGATAGGGCCAACCAGGGAGAGGTCAATGGGGAAAAAGGAGACTTATGTAATACTTATATGTAAAGCAATAAATACTTTAAATTAAATATATATATACATATACACTGAGTGGCCAGATTATTATGATCTCTAAATACATAATAATCTGGCCACTCCTATATAATAAAATGCTAATATGCAAATTGTCCCCTCGACCAGGAGTTCGACCAGTAGGCAGGCCAGCCAACAATCCATGTCCCCTTCCCTTGGCCAGTATGGCCGGACCCCACTCATGCATGAATTCATGCACCATGTTTCTAATACATATATACTGAGTAGCCAGATTATTATGTGTTTAGAGATCATAACAATCTGCCCACTCAGTGTGTGTATATATATATATATATATACATATATATATATATATTTTTTTTTTTTAAATAATTTATCAGCCCTGGCCAGTGTAACTTAGTGGTGAGAGTGTTAGCCCATGCACCAAAGGGTCACAGGTTCAATTCCTCGTCAAGAGTTTGTAACTGGGCTACAGGCTCAATCCCCAGGCAAGTCAGCGCTCATGTCTATCACATCAATGTATCTCTCTCACTCCTATCCTGTCCCCCTTCTACTCTCTCTAAAATATAACTGTAGCCAAAACCGGTTTGGCTCTGTGGATAGAGCATCGGCCTGCGGATCAAAAGGTCCCAGGTTCGATTCTGGTCAGGAGCATGTATCTTGGTTGCGGGCACATTCCCAGTGGGGGGCGTGCAGGAGGCGGCTGATCGATGTCTCTCATCAATGTTTCTAACTCTCTATCCCTTTCCCTTCGTCTCTGTGAAAAATCAATAAAATATATTTAAAAAAATAAAATAAAATAACTGGAAAAGATATCCTCAAATTAGGATTAACAAAAATAATAATAATGTTTGATAATGAACAACATGGTTACTATCCTATCTAATACAAGAGTAATATCCAAATTGACCATACCTCCACTACAACCACCAGCCACACCCACCAGCCAATCAGGAGCAACTATGTAAATTAACCCAACCAAGATGGCTACAGTCACAGAGATAGCAGGAGGGAGGCTTGGGTTGCCCTGGTGATGAAGGAAGCCAAGCTTTCCACACACCCTGACTAGCCCAGGCCTCCACTTAAGGCAACAAAGTTTCAATTCTAGAAGATAAATTCCAACAGAAAGGGCTGCCACCACTGAGTGAGCAGAAGGCTTAGCTCTGCTCCAGGCTACAAATTTTCAGTTGTAGAAGATAAATAAATGCTAGACACTAGAGCCTCCACTTGGGTCGCTGGGGGGCCCCTTGCCCAGGCCACACCATGCCCAAAGAGAATGACCAGGCCAGCAGAGGAGGGCATTAGGGGTGACTGGACCTGCAGGAAAGGGCAGTTGGGGGGGGGGGACCAAGGCCTGCAGGGGAGGACAGTTAAGCTTGACCAGGCCCACAGGGGAGGGAAGTTAGGGGCATACAGGCTGGCAGGGGAGCAGTTAAGAATCAATCAGGCTGGCAGGGGAGTGGTTAGGGGGTGATCAGGCTGGCAGGCAGAAACAGTTAGGGGCAATCAGGAAGGCAGGAGGCGAGCAGTTGGGAGCCAGCAGTCCTGGATTGTGAGAGGAATGTCCGACTGCCTATTTAGGCCTGATCCCGGTGGGCAGTCAGACATCCCTCAAGGGGTCCCAGATTGAAGGGAGTGCTGACTGGGCTGAAGGACACCCTCCCATGCACATATTTCATGCACCAGGCCTCTAGTAGTTAATAATCCTGTATGGTGTACTGAAAAGTTTCTAAGAAGGTAGATATTAAAAGTTGTCATCACAAAAAAATATATAAATATTTATGGTGATGGATGTTAACTAGACTAGTTGTGGTGATCATTTCATGAGACAAAATAAAAAATAGTTATGTACTTGAAATCAATATAATGCTATATGTCAATTTTTTCTTAAAAAATAACAGAATATATATTTATTTTTATTAGTGGCCCAGTGCACAAAATTCGTGCACATTAAAATAGTATTAATTAGAGGAAATATTTTAATATTGCTATTTGCCCTTTCTCTATAATAGAAGTGCTAGAGATAAAAGAAAATTAGTAAAATATATATGAAAATCATCCTTCTGTCAGAGTCTGGGGCATACCACAGGACCCAGAGTCAAGTCTCTGCCCACCCACATGTGCCTCAAAATCACACAAGACCCAGACCCATGGCTGGTCCCACCCTTGTCAAGCCCTGCCAGGCAGGGGGCACAGCCTCATATCACCCATCAAGCCCTGCTGGGTAGGAGACTCTGCCAAAGGTCCCATGGCCCAGGGTGAGGGGAGCAACCTGAGGTCCCCCAACCCTGCACAGGGGCGGGGAGGGGGTACACCTTGAGGTCCCCTGTCAAGCCCTGACAGGCAAGGAGCTTGGTGTCAAGTCCCCTGGCCCAGTGTAAGGTAGGAGGTTCAGCCTGAGGTCCCCCGTCAATCCCCAGGGGACAGGGGGCATAGCCTGAGGTCCCCTAGATAAGTGCCAGGGTGGAGGTTAGAGCTTGAGGTCCCCTGTCAAGCCCCATCAGGTGGGAGGTGCAGCCTCAGGTCCCTGCTCATTGTTCATTAAGGCTCATTACAGGAAATCAGCCCCAGCTGTGGGTGTAGACATCTTCTATTACAGAAACCCCACCTCCACTGTGGGCATCACCATCTTTGCAATAGAGGCATGGTCAATTTGAATGTTCCCTCTCTCTTTATTATACAGGATTACAGTTTACCTTCAATGTTACTTTGCATTCATTTCAGATGTATACCATAGTAGTTAGACACTGATGTACTTTACATGGTCCTCCAGATATTTCCAGTACCTACCTGGTCCCATACACAGTTATCACAATATTATTAACTACTAGAGGCCCAATGCATGAAATTTGTGCACAGGGTGGGGGGCAGAGGAGGGGAGGGAGAGGAGTATACTTCAGCCTATCCGGCTCCCTCTCCAATCTGGGACATCCCTCTCATAATACAGGACTGCTGGCTTCCAACTGCTCACCTGCCTGCCTTCCTGATTGTCCCTAACCACTTCTGCCTACCAGCCTGATCACCCCATAACCACTCATCTGCCAGCCTGATTGATGCCTGTCTGCTCCCCTGCTGCCTGTTTGACCCTAACTTCCCTCCCCTATGGGCCAGGTCACACCCAACTTTCCTCCTCTGACAGCCTGGTCACCCCTAACTGCCCTCCCCTGCTGGCCTGATTGCCCACAACTGCCCTCCCTTGTAGGCCTGGTCCCTGCCAACTGCTGCCCCTGCTGGCCATCTTGTAGGGGTCATCTTGTATCCACGTAAAAGCAGGATCTTTTGACCACATGGGGGCAGTCATCTTGTGTGTTGGAGTGATGGTCAATCTACATACATATTACTCTTTTATTACATAGGATAGAGGCCTGGTGCACAGGTGGGGGCCAGCTGGTTTGTCCTGAAGGGTGTCCTGGATCAGGGTGGGTATTCCCTCGGGGCATGGGGTGGCCTGAGTGAGGGACCTGTGGTGGTTTGCAGGCTGGCCATGCCTCTTGGCAACCCAAGTGGAGGCCCTGGTATATGGGATTTATTTATCTTCTACAATTGAAACTTTGTAGCCTGGAGCAGTGCCAAGCCTCCTGCTCACTCCCTGGCAGCAGCCATTGAAGCTTTGTTGCCTTAAGCAGAGGACTAGGCCATCCAAGATGTGTGGAAATCTTGGCTTCCTCCATCACCAGAAGCAACCCAAATCTCCCTCCTGCTCTCTCCATGGCCATAGCCATCTTGGTTGGGTTAATTTGCATATTCTCTCTGATTGGCTGGTGGGTGTAGCAGAGGTACAGTCAATTTGCATATTACTCTTTTCTTAGATAGGATATTTTATATTCTGTAATGTATATCTCTGATTATTCTGTAGCTGTCAATTTCTACTTCATTTTTATAAAAATAATTTTTAAATGTATTTTTATTGATTTCAGAGAGGAAGGGAGAGGAAGAGAGAGATAGAAACATCTATGATGGGTGAGAATTATTGATTGGCTGTCTCATGCATGCCCTCTGTTGGGAATCAATCAGGCAACCCAGGCATGTGCCCTTGACTAGAATCAAACTTGGGATCCTTCAGTCCGCAACCTAATGCTCTATCCACTGAGCCAAACCAGCTAGGGCCAATTTCTACATCTTAATCTCTGCTCCTTTTTCTCCTATTCTCCAAACTCCCTTCAAAATAAATTAAAAAAAATAGGAAAACACTCATAAATACAGAGAACAGACTGAGAGTTGCTAGAAATATATATTTCTTAATAATATTCCTTAATGATATAATATTAAAAATACATATTTTTATTTAGAAACTAGAGGCCCAGTGCATGAAATTTGTGCATGGAAGGGATGTGTGTCCCTCAGCCCAGCCTGCACCCTCTCCAATATGGGACCCCTCAAGGGAGGTCTGACTGCCCATTTAGGCCCAATCCCAAGGATTCAAGCCTAAATGGGCAGTCAGACTTCCTTCTCACAATCCAGGACTACTGGCTCTCAACTGCTTGCCTGCCTGCCTGACTGACTGACTGACTGATTGCCCCTAACCACTTCTGCCTGAGAGCTTGATCACCCTCTAAACACTTCCCTGCCAGCCTGATTGCCCCTAACTGCCCTCCCCTGGTGGCCTGGTCCCCACTAAATGCCCTCCCCTGTAGGCCTGGTGGCCCCCAACTGCCCTCCTTTGCTGGCCTGGTCACTCCTAACTGCCCTCCCCTGCTAGCTTATTTGCCCCAAACTGCTCTCCCTTGCAGGCTGGGCCCCCTCCCCAACTATCTTCCCCTGCAGGCCTGGTTGCCTCCAACTGCCCTCCTCTGCCAGCCCAGTCACCTCTAATTGCCCTCCCCTGCCAGCCTATTCACCCCCAACTGCCCTCCCTTCCTGGCCTGGTTTCCCTGCAGGCCTGGTACCCCCCAATTGCCCTCCCTTGAAGGCCTGGGTCCCTCCCAACTGTCTTCTCCTGCAGGCCTGGTCCCCCCCAACAACGGCCATCCTCTGCCAACCTGGTCATCTCTAACTGCCCTCCTCTGCAGGCCTATTTGCCTCCAACTGCCCTCCCTTGCAGGCCTGTTCCCTCCCAACTGCCTTCCCCGGTTGGCCATTTTGTGGTGGCCATCTTGTGGGGGGGCATCTTTAACCACATGGGGGTAGTTAAAGTGGCATATGTTGGAGTGATTATCAATTTGCTTATTACTCTTTTATTAGATAGGATAAGCAAGGAGATTTGGGCTCATCCCTTCTAACAAATTGAAATTTAGTTTGAAAAAGTTTAAGAAATGGCCTAGCCATTTTCCTACATGGTTAGAGCATCAGCCTGGAGTCCAAAGGGTCACCGGTTCGATTCCCAGCCAAGTGCACATACTTGGGTTGCAGGTTCATTCCCCAGCCTGTTCAGTCCTCTGCTGGAGGCAACCAGTAGATGTGTCTCTCTTGCATTCATGTTTCTCTCTTTCTCCTCCCTCCTTCTCTCCATCCCTTCTACTTTTCCTACCAAAAAAAAAAAAAAAGTGGAAAAAACATTCTTGGGTGAGAATTAACAAATAAAGAAAAGTGCTTGAGAAAATTCCTCCAATAGTACTCAAAAACACTTAGAAAATATATTCATGGAATAAGTCCATTTAAAATCCAGTTATTAGATTTAAAATATTCTTCTGTAACTTACCATCTCATTAGGGGATTTTTTAAATAATGGCTACATTAAAAACTGAATATGATGGACAACAAATTAATTTCATACTATGTTAATCAGTTAGAGCTAAAGAAAGATGAATGACAATTTAAGTTTTGCTTCTCTGTTGAATATTTATTTTGTATGTATTTGTATTTATTTCCTCTAATGAATTCAAAGAATTCCATCAACTTTTAAAACTGTAAGAACTAGAGAATTTGAATTAAAGGCCAGGAACAAAAATTACTTCTAATGCTTGAAATTATAAAGACCAAATATTTTGGGAAAGGAGGAAGATTCCGTTTTTATAATGTTACTTAATACATAAATTACTAAATAACTGTTAGAAAGATAAAGCTGGTGTAATTTAAACATGAGCCTTAAAACATTGTATATGTGAATTAGACAGGTCATTTAACAAATACTGACAGGGACACTGGTGACTAATGACAGAGAACTTAATTTAAATTAATATATGTTTTGGGTGTTTCTGTCTAATCTCTGCTAAATCCTGTTTTCATCCTAATTTAATGCTTTAATTAACAGCCTTTAAACAATTATACTTATCACTCAAAGCTTTTTATAATCTTATACTACCCTCACTGCCCAGCTTTAATTTTTTCAATTTTTCAGCACCGAGTATTTTGCCAGATTATTCAATTTCCATGCCAGGATCATGCCTTGTTCTGTCTTTAGAGTGTTTAACTTACACAAATCCTACTCGTTTTTCAAATTCTAATTCAAGACCAAACTCCTCTTAACACTTTAAAATTATTCCTGTACCCATTGATCTTATTTTTTGAATTCTTACAGCTTTTAGTATATTTAATATAGCACTTAGTATATATTATAAGAATATAATTCAGTCTAATTATATATAAGCTTGTATTGGGATAATGATTATATGGGTATTCAGGCAATGAACATTAACTGAATATGCCTCTCAAATGCCTATACTATGCTAATAAGGCACTCAAGATAGGAAAGTGCATAAGATGTGGCCCTTTGGATCAAGAAGAGAGGAGACAGACACAAAATGTGAGATATAATAGTAAAAGGTTATAAGCAAAGTTCTATGATGACATAAACAATTTTGTGTTAGGGAAAGCTGTGTGCAGTGACAGAGAAAGTTTCATAGGAGATTAAACATGAGCTTGGTTTTGAAGGATACATAATTTTCTGGTTGGTAAGGGAGGTAAAGGCATTGTAATATTTTGCCGAGACCGGTTTGGCTCAGTGGATAGAGCGTCGGCCTGCAGACTGAAAGGTCCCAGGTTCTATTCCAGTCGGGGGCATGTACCTTGCTTGCGGGCGCATCTCCAGTGTGGGGTGTGCAGGAGTCGGCTTATTGATGTCTCTCTCTCTCTCATCGATGTTTCTGACTTTCTATCTCTCTCTGTGAAAAATCAATAAAATATATATATTTTTAAAAAGGCATTGTAGTATTTCTACTTCCAGAAATAACCTACCAGATGAATCCCCTGCCCCATACTAAAAATTGTAAAACATGGCTACTCGGGAAAATAAAAATAGTTCCATTTGACAGATAGCACTTCCCCAATAAACATGCCCTCTGAGAGATTTTTATACAGGTTATTAAGATGGGTTTTTCAAAAATTGGTTTCCTGGTCAAATAAATTTGAAAACAACTGATTAATGTTAAAAGATCTGAAAAAAATACTGTAATGAAGAGGTCTATTTAACATGAACTCGTTTTTTTTTTTTTCATTGCTTTTAACACACTAATAATGCATGCATTTCTAGAAAGGAATATAATATGCAGCACTTCCCAAACTTACATGACCTTGGAAATTTTTTTTTTCCTCAGAGCTACTGAAATTAAGGTTCTATGGAAAATTCTTTGGGAAAAAATCTGACTGCAACATAATTTTCATTGTGAAAGAGGTGAGAGTGATGAATGATGTAGCTCGAAACAGAGCTGAAGTAGAATTTTAAATAACTTTCTAAAGATATTAGATTTGTGTTTTCTATAGGCATTAGAGAAATAACATATTTTATAAAAAAGAGAGTTATATAATCAGACCTATAAAATACATCAGGCAGCAAAAATTAAGGGTGCATTCAATGGAATAGTGTCTAGAATCAAGGATATCAGTTGATACATTACTGCAATGGAAAATAAGATGAGGCCCTGCACTACATTAATAACAAGGACAGAAATGTTGGTATTGTCTCAACTAAATGGTAATTTATTTGAAAGCTAATACTTTGTTAAGTATTACATTCCTTACAACCCTCTGCCCCAACTCTAGGCTCTAGCATAATGCATAGAATGTCAGAAGTGGCTATTTTTAAAATTCATATTCATTAAATATCTTCTGAGAAGCAACTGAGTGTGACAAGTCTGGGCTCCTGGAGAACATTAGGAAGAAAATAAATTTTCTTTAAATTAAGACCACTAAGTATAAACTTCATTTTTGAGGTGTTTATTCTAAAACTATTGTAGGATCCAACCTTTAATCCAGTCCAAATAACCCCCACCTTCTGGTTTTGACTTTATTGTATAGTCTCAAATTATACCAGATTTCATCTGGATGACTAACAGAGTAGGACAGAAATGATGGTTATGTCACTTCTGAGATTAGGTCTTAAAATATATCTTGGCCATTCTCTCCTGGATCAATCACTCTGTGGGAAGCCAGCTGGCATGTTATTAACACTCCAATAGAGAGACCCATATGGTGAGAGATTTAAGCCTAAATCAAGAGCCTTGTGCTTAATCTTGGAAGTGGGATCAATGCAAACAGTGAGTATAATAAGCCTAAAGTACCAATATTAATATCCTATAAAATATATTTTAAAACAAAGTATATTATCAGAAGAAAAAAGTGTTACCATAATAATTAAAGTGTCAATTCACTAGGACATTGCAATTATAAGTGTTCATTTATCCAGTATCAAATTTTCAAATAGCCTGAAGCAAAAATGACAAAATTATTGAGGAAAATAGGCAATTCCTCAATCATATTTGTAAATTTTAACACCCTTTGCTCAGAAATTGATATAATAACTAGACAGAAACTCAACAAAATGTAGATCTAAACAAAATTATCAATCGTTTCATTTTAATTTATATTTACATAATATACACAGAAATTGCAGAGTACACATTTTTTTCAAGTATACATATTATCTGTCAATATTTATATAGTCAATTGACATTTCACAGATGTCTTGAGGTAATTTCATAGAGAAAAGGTAGCCTTTTCAGTGAATGATGTTGGAATAGCTATGTAATTATATAGAAAAAAAAATGAATCTTGACTCTTATTGTGCTCCAAACACAAAGGTTAACTCAAATAGAACATGTGTCTAAATGTAAGAACTGAAATTGTTAAAGTCCTAGAAAAATCATAGAAGGAAAATTTTGTAACATTAACTTAGGTATGCTTTTTTAAACCAGTACACCAAAAACACATAGTATATAAGAAAGAATGTGATGAAATAGATTCCATTAAAAATAGTTTTGGTTACAGTCAAGATGCCAGAGTAGGTCATCTTGTTACTGGCACCCTCCCACAACCACATCAAAAGAACAACTAAACTATAGAACAACCATAATTGAGAATCAGCTGAAATATAGCTAAACAGAAGTCCTATAACTAACGATATATAGAAGAAGCCACATCAAGACTGGGAGGAGGAATGTAGATGCGGAACATGCTGGTCCCATACCCACATGTGATGTTTGAAAATTGGAAAGGACATCTCAGATTTGGATGTCCACACTGGGTTCTCCAGACCAGGGCTCCAATGTCAGAAAGAGAAGTTACCATAACTTCTCATCTGTGGAAACCAGTGCAGATTATAGCCGAGTCAGAAGAAAGGCTGCTGGAGTCTGAGGTGTTCCTCTTAAATGACCTGCATACAAGCTTACTTGGACTCACTCTGAGCTCCACCACTGTGGTAGCAGTTCAAAAAGCACCAGGGACACACAGAGAGGAGCTGAATTGTCTGGCTTTGGGTTGCAGGGTTAAGTAATTTATTACCATTGTTTCCTCTTTTTTTTTTTTTTTTTTTTTGCAGTAGGCTTGTAGAGCTTTGAACTTCCCTCTCAAGACTGCTTTCACTGTGTCCCATAAATTTTGTATTGTTGTGTTGTCATTGTCATTTGTTGCCATGATGTTTTTTATTTCTTCCTTGACCTCTCTGGGTACCCAGTTGTTGTTTAATAGCATGCTGTTTAGTCTCCATGTGTTTGATTTCTTTATATTGTTTTATTGTAGTTGATTTCCAGTTTTATGCCATTGTGATCTGAGATAATGCTTGATATGATTTCTGTCTTCTTGAATTTAACAAGACTTTTCCTATGAGCCAACATATGGTCTATTTTTGAAAATGACCCATGTGCACTGGGTGTTGTTGTTGTTGTTATATGCTTTATTGTAATTAAAATGGTATCTTTACAATACCAAATAATGAATAGTTATCATGCAGCTAATTTTGTCAAGTGCTAATTTTAAATTCTAAATTAACCAAGTTAATTTTAAGTGTCCAATATTTGTGTACATAGGTTGAGATTCTCATTAAAGAATAAAGAGTTTTATGAATTTGTGATAAGCATATTGGTATAATAAGTAGGCTTTGTAAGCAGAATTTCAATTTTTTTTAAATTTACTGGGCAAATAATAATTTACTCCTTTCCTCCCCACCCCCATTTTTATGTGATGGTGAATCAGATGGCAAAAATTCTAGTAGAAGAATAAATGTTATGACTTTTTCGGAACATGACTCTTTTCTAATTCTCTCTTAAGCTGCCTAACCTGCAATCATGGATTTTCTGGCTCATTTTGGGCCTAATACGTTTAAGACAATCTCAGCCAAAAAGGCTATGGCAAATAGGACAATTACTTGTGACATTCCTTTTGGACTTGTAAAACTATTCAGATCTTAAAACTAAGCAATTTCTTAGTATTTTAATTCAGAGATCACACCTACAGGACTCCGGGTTAATTGAGAAATGCAGTCAAACCAATTATTCATTGAGACATTCTTAAAAGACATTTTAATAGATCTGGTTTAATTCATGTAGCACTTTCCTTAATGAATTAAACCGATTCATCTGTACAAACACAGTGTTGTTTACATGAATATTGTTCTTTGAACATGTGATTGACAATATTCAATTGTGGTCAAAACCATTTTTCAGAGTAGCTTAGCATAGTACAATGGGAGGCAGTCAACTTTTTATTTCAATGCCAATGCTCTTTCTCATTAGCTGTCATTTAAAACAAATTTATCATGTTTGTTTGTTTTCTTTCTTCAACAAACTAAGAAAATGTTTTCTCTACTTCCTTTATAATCTATGTTACATTTACTTATTTAATACATATGGAACTGAACATTTGATTTTTAAATGGGCATACTATTTACTTTTTTTACATTTTATTTTCTTTGTGCTACATGTATACATATCTCCTCATTGCCTCCCTCACCCTCCCAGGCATACCCCAAACCCCAAGTGTCTATGTGCATTGGTTATGCTTATATGAATAGATACAATCCTTTGATTAATCTCTTATCTACCCAAACTCTCCTTAAACTTCCTGCTATAATTTCACAGTCTGTTTGATACTTTACTGCCTCTGTATCTAACCATTTGCTCATCAGTTCACAATGTTCTTTATTATCCACAAATGAGTGATATCATGTGGTGCTTCTCCTTCAACGAATGCCTTATTTCACTAAGCATAAGGCTCTCCAGTTCCATCCAGGTTGCTGCAAATAGTAAGAGTTCCTTATTTTTAATGGCAGCATAGAATTCCATTGTGTAGAAGTATCAGAGTTTTCTGATCCACTCATCTGCTGGTGGGCACCTAGGTTGTTTCCAAACTGTAGCTATTATAAATTGTGCTGCTATGAACATAGGGGTGCATAAATTCTTTCTGATTGGTGTTTATAATTTCTTATGATAAATTCCCAAGAGTGGAATTACAGGGTCAAATGGGGAGATCCATTTTTAGTTTTTTGAGGAAACTCCATACTGTTCTCCACAGTGGCTGCACCAGTCTGCATTCCCACCAACAGTGCACAAGGGTTCCTTTTTCTCCGCATCCTTGCCAACACTTGTCCTTTGTTGACTTGTTGAAGATTGCCATTCTGACAGGTGTAAGATGGTATCACATTGTCGTTTTGATTTGCATCTCTCGGATAATTAGTGACTTTGAACATGTTTTTATGTGTCTCTTGGCCTTCCTTCTGTCATCTTTCAAAAAGGAGATATTTAGGTCCATTGCCCATTTTTTTATTGTAACGTTTATCTTCCTTTTATTCAGATGTATAAGTTGGCTATAGATGTTGGAGATTAAACTTATATCAGTGATATCATTTACAAATATGTTCTCCCATACAGTGGTCTTTCTCGTTGTTTTGTTGATGGTTTCTTTGGCTGTATAAAAGCTTTTTATTTTTATGCAGGCCCAGTTGTTTACTTTTTCTTTAGCTTCCATTCCTTTTGGAGCAGTATCAGTGAAGAAGTTCTTTCGGCATATATCTGAGATTGTGCTGCCTGAGGATTCCTCTAGAATTTTTATGGTTTCTCTTCTAATGTTTAAGTCCTGTATCCATTTTGAGTTTATCTTTGTATATGGTGTAAGTTGGTGGTCAAGTTTCATTTTTGTGCATGTATCTGTCCAATTTTCCCAACACCATTTATTGAAGAGGCTATCTTGGCTCTATTGTATGTTCATTGCTTCTTTGTCAAATATTAGTTGAGCATAATGATTTGGGTGGATATATGGGTTCTCTATTCTATTCCATTGGTCTATATGTCTGTTCTTGTCCCACTACCAGGCTGTTTTGAGAACAGTTGCTTTGTAATATAGCTTGAAACCTGGTATTGAGATCCCACCTACTTTATTCTTCTTTCTCAGAGTTGCTGTGGCTATTCGTGGTCTTTTTTGTTCCAGATGAATCTATGAAGAATTCTTTCTAGGTCTGTGAAATATGTCATTGGTATTTTAATGGGTAGTGCATTGAATCTATAGATTGCTTTGGGTAGTATGGACATTTTAATGATGTTGATTCTCCCAATCCATGAGCATGGTATGCTGTTCCATCTGTGAACATCCTCCTCTATCGCTTTTTTCAGTGTCCTGTAGTTTTCTACATATAGTTCTTTTACTTCCTTAGTTAGGCTTATTCCTAGGTATCCTAATTTTTTTGGTGCGATGGTCAATGGGATTGCTTTTATAATCTCTCTTTCTGTAATTTCACTATTAGTGTATAAAAATGCCACAGATTTCTTGGCATTAATTTTGTATGCTGCTACATTGCTGAATTCATTTATTAAGTCAATTAGTTTTTGGATGGAGTCCTTCAGGTTTTCTATGTACAGTATCATGTCATCTGCAAATAAGGTCAGCTTTACTTCTTCTTTTCTAATTTGGATGCCTTTTATTTCTTCTTCTTGTCTAATTGCAATGGCTAATACATCCAGCACTATGTTGAACAAGAGAGATGACAGTGGGCATCCCTGTCCTGTTCCTGTTATTAGGGGAAATGGTTTTAGTTTTTGCCCATTGAGTATGATATTAGCAGTGGGTTTATCATACCTGGCTTTTATGATGTTGTGGTATGAATATTCCCACTTTGCTGAGAGTTTTTATCAAGAAAGGGTCTTGGATTTTGTCAAATGCGTTTTCTGCATCAATTGATAATGACTATGTGATTTTTATCTCTCCATTTGTTTATGTGATATATCACGTTTATTGATTTGCAGATATTGTACCATCCCTGGATTACTGGGTTGAATCCTACTTGGTCATGGTGTATGATCTTTCTGAGGTACTGTTGGATCCGATTTGCTAGAATTTTGTTGCGGATTTTCATATGTATATTCATGAAAGATATTGGCCTATAATTCCCTTTCATTGTGTATGTAGTCTTTATCTGGTTTTGGTATTATTTTGATGCTGGCATCATAGAAGGTGTTTGGAAGTGTTCCTTCTTCTTGAAAGTTTTTGAACAGTGTGAGGAGGATATGTTTTAATTCTTCGTTGAATGTTTGGTAAAACTCTCATGTGTAGCCATCTGGTCCCAGGCTTTTATTTGCTGGAATTGTTTTGATGACTGCTTCAATTTCTTCCATAGTTATTGGATTATTGAAATGTTTAGATTCTTCCTGATTGAGTTTTGGAAGGTTATGTTATTCTAGGAATATGTCCATTTCTTGCAGGTTGTCCAATTTATTGGAATAGAGTTGTTCACAGTATTTTTTAATGATCCTTTGTATTTCGGAGGGGTCTGTTGTTATTTTTCCTCTTTCCTGTCAGATTTTGTTTATTTGGGTCTTCTCTCTTTGCTTCTTGGTGAGCCTGGCTAGAGGTCCATCAATCTTGTTTATCCTTTCAAACAACCAGCTCTTGGTTTTGCTGATCTTTTGAATTGTTTCTTTGGTCTACATGTTGTTTTTATCCACTCTCATCTTTACTATTTTCTTCCTTCTGCTTACACTGGGCTTTTATTGTTGCTCTGTTTCTAGCTCTTTCAGTTGTAGGATTAGGTAATTTATTAACATTGTTTCCTGTATTTTGTAGTAGGCTTGTAGGGCTATGATCTTCCCTCTCAAGACTGCTTTCACTGTGTCCCATAAATTTTGCACTGTTCTGTTATCATTGTCATTTGTTATCATGATGTGTTTTTTTTTATTTCTTCCTTTATCTCTTTGGTTACCCAGTCATTGTTTAATAGCATGCTGTTTAGTCTCCATGTGTTTGATTTCTATGAATTATTTTTATTATACTTGATTTCCAGTTTTATGCCACTGTGGTCTGAGAAAATGCTTTATATGATCTATCTTCTTGAATTTGAAGAAACTTTTCTTATGAACCAACATGTGATCTATCTTTAAAAATGACCCATGAGCACTAGAGAAGAATGTATATTCTGTGACTTTGGGTTGAAATCTTCTGAAGATGTCAATTAATTCCATGTGGTCTAGTGAGTCATTTAGGATTGATGTTTATTTGCTGATTTTTTGTTAGGGGATTTGTCCAATGGTGACAGTGGGGTATTAAAGTCTCCTACTATGATTATATTGCTGTCAATTTCTCCCTTAATATCCTCCATAAGATTTTTTTTTATGTATTTAGGTGCTCCTATATTGGGTGTGTAAATGTTTACCAGAGGTATTTCTTCTGATTGGAATGTTCCCTTTAATATTATGAAGTGGCCTTCTTTATCTCTTGTTATGTCCTTCACTTTGAGATCTAATTTGTCAGATATAAGTATTGCAACCCAAGCTTTTTTTTAATTTCCATTTGCCTGAAATACTATCTTCTATCCCTTCACCCTCAATCCGTTTGCATCTCTTTTTCTGAGGTGTGTTTCTTGCAGGCAGCAGATATATTCGTCATGTTTTCTTATCCAATTGGTTACCCTATATCTTTTGATTGTAGAATTTAATCCATTAACATTTAAAGTTTTTATTGATAAGCACTTGTCACATTTTTACTCTTTATCCTTGTGTTCCTTCTTTGCTTCCTATTTCTTTTTATTACAGCAGATCCTTTAACATTTCTTGCACTTCTGGTTTGGTGGTAATATATTCCCTTAGTTCTTTTTTTGTCTGTGAAGCTTCTGATTTAATCTTCAATTTTGTTTGAAAGCCTTGCAGGGTACAGTATTCTTGGATTCAGACCCTTCCTTTGCATTACTTTGTATATTTCATTCGATTTTCTTCTGGCCTGATGAGTTTCTGTTGAGAAATCAGTGGCTACTCTTACAGGGGTTCCTTTGCAGGTAACTTTCTGTTTCTCCCTGCCATTTTTATGATTCTTACTTTGTCGTTGCTGTTTTCCAATTTAATTATAATGTGCCTTGGTGTCAGTTTGTTGGGGTTCATTTTGCTTGAGACTCTGTGAGCTTCTTGGATTTGTGTGGGTTTTTTCTTTCCTATGTTGGGCAAATTTTCTGTCATTATTTCTTCAACCAGGTTCTCTAATCCTTGTTCAGTTTCCACTCTTTCTGGAACCCCAATTATGCGGATTTTGTTTTGCTTCCTGATATCCCACAGTTCTCTTAGGCTCTCCTCTTGCTTTTTATTTATTTTTTTTTAATTGAAGCTTCTGTACTTGGTGATTTTTTCCTGCCATGTCTCCTAGCTCACTGATGCGGTCCTCTGCTTCTTCTAGTCTACTTTTGATGCTTTCTATTGAGTTCTTTATAGCAGTGATGTCATTTTTAATTTCTTCTTAATTATTCTGCATTCTAGGTTCTTCTGCATTTTTTCTTCCTTTTTCTTCATTTCCTCTTGGGTCTTCTTCATTTCCTCCTGGTTCTTCTTCATTTCCTGTTGGCTCTTACTCACATTGTTGATTTTGTCTTCCATTCTTTCATTCCACCTTATGATCATTTCTCTGAACTCTTTCTCTCACAGGCTTACTTCTGCTTCAATTTCATTTATTTCCTTTTCGGGTGATACCTGCCTTTCTGTCTTATGCACGCTGTTTCTTTTTCTGCCCAAGGTCTTTCTTCTCCAGGTGTCTGGTTATGTAGTTCTCTCTCCTATGCTGCTTCAAATCTACAAACTACAACACAACCAGACATAACACACAATACACTTAACAGAAATGTATACAGGATGTTAATAATCACAAATAAGGTGAACACCAATGAAAGACAAATTAGGAGTAAGTAGAGAAAGAAGAAGAGGGAAATGAGGAAAAAAGAAAAGAAGAATTGCCAAAATCAAATTCAGAGAGGGAGAAAAGGAAATAAATAAAGAAAGAAAGAACAAAAAATAAAATAAAATAAATAAATAAGAAGTAGAAGAAGAAGAAAAGAGAAAGAGAAAAAAGTCAGAGAGAAAAGAAAGATGATAAGAGTGAAAAGGGGAAGAAAATATAGATGTCATGAGAAAACACCAATTCATCAGTCACTAATCCCAAATAATGCCAGAAACCATACCTAGAGATTAGTACAAACTACAAATAACAACTGGTATCAAGGGAGGCAAGGGAAAAGAGAGCTAAAAAACCAAAACAAAGCAAAGTAAAACAAGTAGAATAAGCTAAAACAATCTCACCAAAAAAGTACAAAAAATCGATATAATCACCATTCAGGCAAATAGCAACAAAGGACATAGAGAAAAATAACTTTTTGGATAGGGAAGACAAGAAGAGAAAGTTTTGTATGGACTTGGAGTAGGGAATTTGAAATAAGATATATAAGTGGGGAGAAATTTTAACCAGGTAAAGAGAAAGAATAGGGAGAATTTAAAGTTGGAAAAGGGAAAGAGAAAACAAGACAAAAACAATGGGAATGTTAGGAGGGCAGTATTGGCATAAAGGCAGAGTTGAGATCGAGTAAAATTATGTTAAAGGAAAGATGAAAATAGAATGTAGAACTCTAATCCCGAAATAAAATAAAGGGAAAACAAAATGACACTTATTTTTTTTTCCAAAAAGGTAAAATAGTAGTAGTAATTATAGTACAGTGGTACCTCGAGATATGAGAGCTCTAACATACTAGATTTTTGGAATATGAGCCATTGAGCAAGCCATTTTTTGCTTTGAAATATGAGCAACAGTTGAGATACGAGTAATCGGGCAAATTGGCTGGCTATACAAGACCCACAGTTTACCACGACTCAAGCATATCATAGTTCCCCACGCCTCAGTCAGTGTGCTTGTTTACCTCATTGTCAAAGCATCTTTTGTGCATTTACATACTTTATCATATTTCTTTTTATAACCATGGGTCCGAAGAAAGCGAGTGGAAAGGTCAGTGCTCAGAAGAGGATGATATCTATTGAATTAAAGCATGAAATCATAGAAAAATATGAGCAAGGTGTGCGAGTGGCTGACTTGGCGAGGCAGTACGGGTATAGTACTTCAACGATATGCACTGTGCTTAAACAAAAAGAGTCAAAAAGGGTATAACACCAGCTAAGGACGTTACAATAATTTCTAAGCTCCGTAGCTCTCTCCATGAAAAGATGGAGAATCTACTGATGGAGTGGGTGACGGAGAAGCAGCTTAAAAGAGATACATTAACACAGGGCATCATATGCGAGAAGGCGCGAGCGATTTACGGTGATTTGCTGGAACAGACCCCGCACACTTCCACGGATGAAGCATCAAAAGACTCATTTAAAGCCAGTAGAGGCTGGTTTGATAACTTCAGGAAAATATCCGGCATTTCCTCCATCGTCAGGCATGGTGAGGCAGCAAGTTCGGATGTGAAGGCAGCTGAGGATTACCTCAAAACTTTTTCCGAACTGATAGTAGCCAAAGGATATATCCCCCAGCAAGTCTTCAACTGTGAAGAAACAGGGCTTTTCTGAAATAAGATGCTTAATAGGACTTATATAATGCCAGAGGAGAAGGCGATGCCAGGCCACAAACCCATGAAGGATAGGCTAACTCTCGCACTGTGTGCCAATGTGAGTGGCGACTGCAAGATCAAGCCTCTGCTCGTATACTATTCGGAAAATCCCAGAGTCTTTAAGTCACATAAGATTTTAAAAGATTGCTGAGACCGGTTTGGCTCAGTGGATAGAGCCTGTGGACTGAATGGTCACAAGTTCGATTCCGGTCGGGGGTATGTACCTTGCTTTCGGGCACATCTTCAGTGTGGGTATGCTGGAGGCGGCTGATTGATGTCTCTCTCTCATTGATGTTTCTGAGTTTCTATCCCTCTCCCTTTCTCTTTGTGAAAAATCAATAAAATATATTTAAAATAAAAAAGATTTTAAAAGATAAACTGCAAGTTACATAGAGGGCAAACCCAAAGGCATGGGTCACCAGGCAGTTATTTGTGGAGTGTGTAAAACTTGGTTTTAGGCCCTTCTGTCAAGAAATATCTACAGGAAAGCAACCTAACCATGCAAGCCCTCCTCATCCTCCACAATGCTCCTGCTCAACCACTGAACCTCCAAGATGAACTCCTCGAAGAGTTCAAGTTGATAAAAGTTGTCTACCTACCTCCCAACACCACTCCTATCCTGCAGCCCATGGATCAGAAGGTGATTTCTAATTTTAAAAGCTGTACATCAAGCACCTGTTCTTGCTCTGATTTGAGGTGAGGGAGAACACAAACCTCATCCTTCGAGAGTTCTGGAAGAACCACTTTAACATCGTGATATGCCTCAGAATTATTAATCAGGCCTGGCTGAGTGTTACAACGAGGACTTTGACCTGTGCATGGAAGAAGCTGTGGTGTGAGGCCATAGCCGAAAGGACCTTCGAAGGATTCTAACCCAAGGTGCCAGTGGAGGAGGAGATAGTGTCTCTGGGAAAATCCATGGGCCTGGAGGTGGATGAGAGAGACGTGAATGAGCTCATCGAGGAGCACTCTCTGGAACTCACCATGGAGGAGTTACAAGAGTTGCAGTCTCAGCAACATGCGGAGGTTCTCCAAGAAATTGGTTTCAAGGAGGAGCCAGAGGTGGAGGAGATCTCTACCAGTGAGATACAGTAAAGGAGATCTTAGGAATGTGGGAGAGGGTGTCACACTTCGTGGAAAAGAAACACCCCGAAAAAGTTGCTACTGGTCGTGCATCGGAGCTGTTCAATGAAACTTGCCTCATCCATTTCAGAAACATTCTGAAAGGGAGGAAGAAGCAAACCTCGTTGGACATGTTTTTTTGAAATTGGCCAAAAATGCAAAGACCAGTAGCAATTAAGTTCAGTGAAGATTAGTTAAGTTACATTCAGTTTAGGGATAAAGCGTAGCATTAAGAGTGTAAAGATTAAGTAAATACACTTTATAAAACCAGTTTATTCCTTTACATTCTCTTTTATTATGTTTTCATACAATATTTGTCATTTATAAATACATTTTTCTTATTCAAAAACATGTAACAAGAACAACTGGGGCGGCATTTTGTGGGCTGGAACGGATTAACGGCATTTCAATTGATTACAATGGGGAAATTTGCTTGGAGATACAAGCAACTTGATATATGAGCAAAGTTATGGAAGGAATTAAACTTGTATCTTAAGGCACCACTCTACAGTGATGCCTTGAGATACGAGTGCCCTAACATACGAGATTTTTGAGATATGAGCCATCGAGTGATCGATTTTTGCTTTGAAATACAAGCAACGTTTGAGATAGGGGTAATCGCACGTATTAGCCGGCTGCACACCACCCACCAGTTTACTGCGACTCGAGCATCTCATAGTTAACCCACGCCTCAAGGATATGGAACGAATTAAACTCATATCTCGAGGTACCACTGTACACTTTATAAAACCAGTTTATTTATTTACATTCTCTTTTATTATGTTTTTATACAATATTTTCATTTATATATACATTTTTCTTATTCAAAAACACGTAACGAGAACAACTGGTGTGGCATTTTGGGGGCTGGAATTGATTACGGGTATTTCAATTGATTTCAATGGGGAAATTTGCTTTGAGATATGAGCAACTTGATATATGAGCAAGGTTAGGGAAAGAATTAAACTCGTATCTTGTGGTACCAATGTAGTTGAAAACAAAAATGTAATAATAAAAAAGGTAAAATCAATTGAAGGGGGAAGAAAAAAATAGTTTTTTATTTAAAATATGCAAAAATAAAAAATAGAATAAAATAATAAATTTAAAAAAAAGAAAAAAAAATAGAATGGTCAATCACTTCCACTATTGTTCTGCTTGGCACTCTTGTTTCCCAGTAGGGAGGGTATTGCAGTTTCCTGTGTTTCACTGTTGGTTGTGTTTTAATCTCTTTATTCTTTTGTGGTTATGCGAGAGTCAATATGTGCATCATCCACTGGGTGGCAGTGTTTCAGAATTGACCTCTGAGACTAAGCAAAGGACCTCTCTAGGCTGTGCTCAGATCCTGTTACTCTGTGGTTCTCAAAATTGGTTTGTGGTGATTTTGCAACTGGGACACTGCAATAACTCCTAGGCTATCCTTCTGCCCCAGATCAAAATGAGTTGTTTTCTAGAGCTCACGTCTGTCATCAGCTCAGAGAGTCCCCTTTCACACTTAGGGATCATGCCCTGCCCCACATTCGTGGACCTTTTCAGAAGCAGCTTTCCCACAGCCTGGTTCCCACAGTGTGCACATCTCTGTTCTGAAGGACAGGAGACCTCACCTTATCCCGGGGAAATCTGACCTTTCCATGTTCTGTGATGATCTCCTCTGAGTCTGCATGTCTCTGCCGTTTGGACAGCAGTCTTCTGGGTCCTCGGCTGTTCAGTGAGTGCTTCAGTTGCAGTTTTCAGACTGCTGCAGACATCCACATCCCTATGCAAGATGGCATGGTCTCCGTGTTCGCGCTGGCAGCTCCAGCAGACAAAAACCCCATGTCATTGGGGCTGCCTGTTTGGGAGAGCCCCGTCCAGCAGTCCCCCGCCTTCCCCTGGAGGATAACTGACTCTTAACTTGCCAACAAACACTCCCAATGTGACTCTCAGCTGCTCTCTCTCCCTCTGCCCAGTGACAAAGTTCCCAATGAGTCTATCTATTCTACCACCATTTTTCCTTCTATTTATTTTTTTAATTTTATTTTTTTATTTATTATTTTTCCCCCTATTGCCCTCCCCACCCCCCAGTACATGCCCTCACCCATCCCCCCCACCTTCCACAATTTACCTGTATCCACTGGCTATCCCCACACACACATGCATACAAGTCCTTCCCTTGATCTCTATAGGCCCCTCCTCCCCAACTTCCCCTGCCTTCCCACTGTAGCAGGACAGTCTGTTCATTGCTTCTTTGCCTCTGTATCTGCTCCCTGCCCCAAATCCCTAATTTTTGTTTTTAAAAACATCTTGCCCCTGTAGGCTAGAAATGAACCCACAAGAGCAAAAGAAAAATGATGGAGTCCCAATTTCAATGTCCGATAACTTTGAGACCCAGTTTCAATGTCAGACAGTTCCTTATGTGTACATGTCATCAATGGTACCTGAATACTGGACACATGGTGGAGATGCCGGTCCGACCCTCTCTGGTTTGGTCCTGAGCATCCTGTAGCGATGTTCAGCTGCTAGCTGCTCACATGGCAAGGCGTCCTCAGCGTCTTCCATCTGTGGTCCGTTTCTCCCCTTGCCTTCGTGGCTGGCGCAGACCTGTCAGTTCCTCTCTGTTGCAGGAGTCCACATGGTCTTGGAGTTGTTTTCTGATAGTATATAAACATATTCTCAACCAAGAGTCAATAAAGGAATATTTTCTATAAAATTGATTTGGGGTCCCTTTTATTTTTGCCTACCTGCTTTCCTTTGGCTTATTTTGACACCATGTGTGTTTTTCATGGGTGTCTTGCTATTAGCATTACAAATGGAAATTAATTTTCTAAAGTGAAAATTTTCTAAATGTAATTTACTTTCCAGATATTTTTCCTTATATGCTATTATCCTAATCCTCTTCCCCTTTTTTGATTAATGGAGAATTTGGTAAATTTTTTTAATGCAATCTTGATAACTTTAAATTTTAACTTTTCGTACACAAATATGCCTGTTTTCTGTTCATTACATTTTAAGCAATTTTACCCTGAGATAAGCTATCAATAGAAATTTTAATTAATACTTTAGAAACAGCTTTTTGTCCAATACACTTAAAATCTCTTGGGTGTTCGATTATTTCAGTTTGCCAATTTAAATTAATCTGAAAGCTTGATAACACTTTTAAGTCAAATTTATACTCTAACAACAATCTTAGATTACCCTGTATATATTAGTAGAAAGGTTGGCACTGAGTTGGCATTGAGTTGGCATTGAGCGTTCCTACTGCTAGGCTGAATCTAGATATAGGGCAGCTGCTGTTGGCATGTTTCTGAGTGTTACCTGGGTCCTGATCTGAGCTGGGCCACGTCTCTTTCTGTTACCTGGGTTCCGATCTGTGCTGAGTATGGGAAGCGAGGTAGCCATGGGGGCAGGAGACTGCCCTCAGAAGGGGTGAAGGTTCAGACCCCTGCAAGGTTGGTGGGGAGGTGTGGGTCTGTGCCCCACCTCTGTTGATCCCCAAATTCTCTTCTGATGGCCCCTCTGCAACTGTGCCTATCTTAGGTTGTTTCTTCCCTGAGGAATCTTACCCATCTCTGGCTAACCAGTCATCCTCAGGGGCCAAGCAGGGTGTTATAAGGTCGAGTTCTGTCTCCATGGTAGCCTATGCCCCCGTGTATTCCACACCCAGCACCTGCCTTGAGGATCCCCTCGCCTGCTGGCGCCCCCTCCCCCCGACACTGTTCACTTATCTCGGGGAATTTAGGTTCCTTCTTCAGGGAGGGCCCAGCTAACACCATTTGGCGAGAGACAGATCCATTATACCAGCCACCTTGAGGCTTCAACCTCAGCGTGAATAGAGAGCTCAGGCTATAGCTGAGGGCCATTGGGTTGTGAGAAGAGGGACCCTCTTGGCAAAAGAGGAAAGAGGGGCTAGTGCCAAGTGCCTTCCCAGTGTCTCAATTCCTTTTGAAAGAGATTAAATCCTTTCATGTCCTCTTTTTAAATTGCTGCTAAACATTCAAAGAATTAGTTTGTACGTTTGTTTGGGGTAGTTGTACAATATGCTGTTGTGAAATATCAAAAATTAAATGATAATGTAGGATAATATCATGTAAGAATATTCTTTGCTCTAGGCCATGGCAATTCAATTTCAAACAGGCTGACAATTTCTGTTTGTAACTTTATATAAACTATTTCAGGGAGGCAAAAACACAGATTACTTACGTTAGCTCAAGAGGCCAAATATATTAATTTTCAATTACGATCCTTATGATGTTTAAAGGAAACTTCTATTTATTTTCTTCCAAAATGATTTTCATGTTACAGAGTTTCATTTAAAAATCTTTGTCTCGTGAAGTAATTTTTCCTAAGGTTATGGAGACCACTGTATGGATTCCCTCTCATGCCCCACCTTCCCCATTGTCTGTAACCAATAATTTTGCTTATATGCATGTATGAAAGTCCCTCTGTTGATCTCTCCCCTTTATTCCCAGCAACCACCACCTTTCCTGAGGTTTGATGCTTTGATCGATGTTTCTCATTGTCTACATCTGATCTTGATTATCAGTCTATGTCATTCATTATATTCCACAGATGAGTGAGATCATGTGATATTTGTCTTTCTCTGGCTGGCTTATTTCACTAGACATAATGCTCTCCATCTCCATCCATGTTGTTCCAAATGGTATGAACTCCCTTCCTTTTTACTGCAATGTAGTATTCCATTGTGTAGATGTACCACAGTTTTTTAATCCAATCATCTGTTGAGGGAAACTTAGGCTGTTTCCACATCCTAGCTATGGTGTATTGTGCTCCTATGAACATTGGCGTGCATATATCCTTTCTGATTGCCTTTTCTAGTTTCTTGGGGTATATTCCTAGTAGTTGGCTCACTGGGTTAAATGGAAGTTCCTTTTTTAGATTTTTGAGGAGACTCCATACTGTTTTCCACAGTAGCTGTATCAGTCTGCATTCCCACCAGCAGTGCACAAGGGTTCCTTTTTCTCTGCATCCATGCCAACACTTGTCATTAGTTGATTTGTTGATGATAGCCATTCTGACAGGTGTGAGGTGGTACCGCATTGTTGTTTTGATTTGCATCTCTCTGATGATTTGTGACTTTGATTAGATTTTCATATGTCTCTCGGCCTTCCTTCTGCCTTCTGTCTTCTTTGGAGAAGTGTCTATTTAGATCATTTGCCCATTTTTTATTGTTTTTTTTTAATCTTCTTTTTGTCAAATTGTATGAGTTCCCTGTAAATGTTGGAGGTTAAACCTTAATCATTGATATCATTGGAAAATATGTTCTCCCATACAGTGGGTTTTCTTGTTGTTTTGATGATGGTTTCCTTTGCTGTGCAGATTTTTATTTTGAAGTAGTCCTATTCGTTTATTTTTTCTTTAGTTTCCATTGCTAGAGGAGCTGTGTCAGAGTAGAAGTTCCTTCAGCATATGTCAGAGATGCACCACTTCGAATTTCACTAAACCCCAGGATCGGGCGAAACCCAGGAGACCCATGCTCATATGGTTTCAGAGAGCAGGGGACCCGGAAAGACAGTGGTCTAGAGGCACTGCAAGAGCGCACCTGCACACAAAGACCGCTCCAGCAATTACGGAATCACATGAGACTCAGGGGCCATGGAGGGTGGTGCCAACAGGAAGGCAAAGCAGTCCATTAAGCCCTGAGACTCCATTCATTCTAAGCTCAACAGAGAGGCTTTTGTAGTTTTGCAAGTCTTGTATCATAAGACTAAATCTAACACAGAAGTTCTCCAGGCATAATGAAAATGGGGAGACAAAGGAAGATCACAAACCAAAGAAATGGAGGAAAACAAATGACTGGATATAGAGTTCAAAACCACGGTTATAAGGTTTTTCAAGAATATCCTAGAAAAGATGAATACATTTAGCAAGACCCAAGAGGAGATGATAAAGGACCAACTAGACATAGAAAAGGATGAACTAGAGAAGGAAAAGGACCAACTAGGGATGAAAAAGGAAAAACTAGAAATTAAACATACACTGACTGAAATAAAAATATTATACAGAGACCTAACAGAAGACTAGAGGAAGGCAAGAATCAAGTCAAAAATTTGAAATATAAAGAATCAGAAAACACTCAATTGGAAAAGCGAGAAGAAAAAATAATAAAAAAAATGTGAAGATAATGTAAGGAGTCACAGTGACAGTTCAAGTGTACAAATATCAGAATTGTGGGGGTTAAAGAAGAAGAGAGAGAGCAAGATACTGAAAACCTATTTGAAGAAATAATGACTGAAAACTTCCCACATCTGGTAAGAGAAATAGACTTACAAGTCCAGGAAGCACACAGAACTCCATATAAAAGGAATCCAAAGAGAACTACACCAAGACACATCATCATGGAAATACTAAGAGTAAAAGACTAAGAAAATATTAAAAGCAGCAAGAGAAAAACAGTTAATCACCTTCTAGGGAAAACCCATATGATTTTCAAATGATTTCTCAACAGAAACTATGCAGGCCAGAGAAGAGTGTCAAGAAATATTCAACGGATGAATAGCAAGAACCTACAATCAAGAATAATCTATCCAGCAAAGCTATCATTCAGAATTGAAGGGCAGATAAAGAGCTTCACAGATAAGAAAAAGCTAAAGGAGTTCATCAATGCCAAACCAATATTAAAAGAAATGCTGAAAGGTACTCTTTTAGACAAGAAAGAATAAAAATGTAAAACATAAAAAAAATTTGAACAACAAATACATATCTATCAATAAGTGAATCTAAAAATTCAGTGAATTAAAAATTTGACCAACAGAATAAACTGGTGAATATAATATAAACAGGAACACAGAAAGGGAGTGGACTGATAATTCTCATGGGGTAAGGGGTGAGGTGGTGCAGGAAGAGACGGGACAAAAATCATAAACCTATGGATGAGGTCAAAGGGAAAGAGGTAAGGGTAGAGGGAGGAGTGGGACCTGGGTGAGGGGAGATATCGAGGGGAAAAAAGAGAGAAAATGTAATAATCTGAACAGTATAGATTTAATTAAAAAATAAAATAAAATAAAATGTACAATGTCACAACATCTAAAAAGAAGAAGGAGAAGAAGAAACAAATTCTATGAAGCCAGCATCACAATAATACCAAAACCAGATAAAGATAATTTTAGGCCAATATCTCTCATAAACATAGATGCTAAAATCCTCAACAAAATTCTAGCAAATCGGATCCAGCAGTATAGCAGAAAGATCATACACCATGACCAAGTAGGATTTATCCCAGAAATATAAGCAGGGTACAATATCCACAAATCAATAAATGTAATACATAACATAAACAAATTGAGAGATAAAAATAACATAGTCATATCACAAAATCCTACACCTTTTCATGATAAAAACTCTCACCAAGTGGGAATAGAAGGATCATACCTCAACATCATAAAAGCCATGTATGATAAACCCACAGCTAACATCACACTCAATGGGCAAAAACCAAAACCATTTCCCCTAAGAACAGGAACACGACAGGGATGCCCACTCTCATCACTGCTGTTTGACATAGTTCAGGAATATTAGCCATTGCAATTAGGCAAGAAGAAGAAATAAAAGGCACCCAAATTGGAAAAGGAAAAGTAAAGTTAACCTTATTTGCAGATGACATGATACTGTACATAAAAAACAAAAGGACTCCATCCCAAAACTAATTGACTTAATAAATGAATTTGGCAATGTAGCAGGATTCAAAATTAATGCCAATAAATCTATGGCATTTCTATCCATAATAGTGAATTTACAGAAAGAGAGACTAAAAAAGCAATCCCATTTACCATCGCACCAAATAAATTAATATACCTAGGAATAAAACTAACTAGAGAAGTAAAAGAACTATATGTAGAAAACTACAGGACCCTGAAAAAAAGAGATAGAGGAAGATATTCACAGATGGAAAAGCATACCATGCTCATGGATTGGGAGAATCAACATCATTAAAATGTCCATACTGCCCAAAGCAATCTATAGATTCAATGCACTACCCATTAAAATACCAATGACATGTTTCACAGACCTAGAAAGAATTCTTTATAGATTTATCTGGAAGAAAAAAAGACCACGAATAGCCACAGAAATTCTGAGAAAGAAGAATAAGGTAGGTGGGATCTCAATACCAGATTTCAAGCTATATTACACAGCAACTATTCTCAAAACAGCCTGGTACGGGCACAAGAACAGACGTATAAACCAATGGAATAGAATAGAGAACCTAGATATCCACCCAAACCACTATGCTCAACTAATATTTGACAAAGGAGGCATGAACATACAATGGAGCCAAGATAGCTTCTTCAATAAATGGTGTTGGGAAAATTGGACAGATACATGCAAAAAAAAATGAAACTGGATCACCAACTTACAACAAATACAAAATAAACTCAAAATGGATACAGGACTTAAACATTAGAAGGGAAACCATAAAAATACTAGAGGAATCCACAGGCAGCACAATCTCAGACATATGCCGAAAGAACTTCTTCACTGATACTGCTCCAAAGGCAATTGAACCTAAAGAAAATATAAACAAATGGGACTACATTAAAATAAAAAGCTTTTGCACAGCAAAAGAAACCATCAACAAAACAAAAAGAAAGACCACTGTATGGCAGAACATATTTGCAAATGTTATCATTGATAAAGGTTTAATCTCCAATATTTACAGCCAACTTATACAACTTAACAAAAGGAAGATAAATGATCCAATAAAAAAATAGGCAATGGACCTAAATAGAACCTTTTTGAAAGACAACAAATGGAAGGCCAAGAGACACATGAAAACATGTTCAAAGTCACTAATTATCCAAGAGATGCAAATAAAAACAAGAATGTGACACCATCTTACACCAGTCAGAATGGCAATCATCAACAAATCAAAGAAGGATAAGTGTTGGTGAGGATGTGGAGAAAAAGGAACCCTTGTGCACTGTTGGTGGGAATGTAGACTGGTGCAGCCACTGTGGAGAACAATATGGAGTTTCCTCAAAAAACTGAAAATGGATCTCCCATTTGACCCTGTAATCCCACTCTTAGGAATTTATCCTAAGAAATCACAAACACCAATCAGCACAATTTACAATAGCTACAATTTGGAAATAGCCTATGTTCTCGTCAGCAGATGAGTGGATCAGAAAACTGTGGTACATCTACACAATGGAATTCTATGCTGCCATTAAAAAGAATGAATTCTTACCATTTGCAGCAATCTGGATGGAACTGGAGACCCTTATGCTTAGTGAAATAAGCCAGTTAATGAAGGAGAAACACCACATGATTTCACTCATTTGTGGATAATAAAGAACATTGTAAACTGATGAACAAAAGGATAGATATAGAGGCAGTAAAGCATCAAACAGACTGTCAAATTATAGCAGGAAGATTAAGGAGAGGTGGGGTAGACAAGAGATCAATCAAAAGACTTGTATCCATGCATATAAGCATAACCAATGAATATAGACGCTAGGGGGTTGGGGTATGCCTAGGAGGGAGGGGGGGCAATGAGGTCATATGTATACATGTAACACCATAAAAAGGAAAAAAAAGAGATCAACCAAAGAACTTGTATGCATGTATATAAGCATAACCAAGGAACAGAAGACACTGGGGGCTTAGGGTGTGCCTGGGAGAGCGGGAAATGGGGAGATATGTATACATGTAACACATTAAGAAAAAAATACTATAAATAATTTTTTTGCAGACTTAGAGCAGCAAAAAAACAAACAACAAAACAAAACTTTACATCAAAAAGACATATGCATCCATATGTTCACTGCAGTATTATTTATAATAGCCAAAATATGAAAGTAAATTGTCCATCAGTAGATGAATGGATTACAAAGTAGTGCATATATACAATGGGTTTATGACTGGGCCATAAAAAGGAACGGAATCTTGCAATCTGCAACATGGATGATCCTAGAGAGTATTGTGCTGAGTGAAATAAGTCAGACAGAGAAAGATAAATGCCATATGATTTTTACTTATATGTAAAATCTACAAAGCAAAATAAATGAGTAAGCAGAATCAAAACATGCTCAGATATAGAGATCATTTTGATGGTGACCAGTTGGGAAGTGATTGAAAGAAGGGGTGAGAAAAGTGAAGGGATTTAAATGTACAAATTGGTAGAATTGTAATAAGGATATAAAATACAGCATATGGAATATAGTTAATAATATTTTAAAAACTACATATGGTGTCAGATAGGTACTAGATTTATTAGAGTGATCACTTCTTAAGTTATATAAATGTGTAATCATGGGGTTGTACACCTGAAACTAATATAATATTGTATGTCAACTGTAATTGAAAAAATTTTTAAAGTAAAAGGGATTAAGAAAGTTTTATTTTTGAAAAACACAATTAAGAAAAAAAATAACAAGCCACAGCCTGGGAGCATTTGCAAAATATTTATCTGACAAGAGGTCTTGTACCAAGAACATATTAAAAATTGTTACAATCCAAATCCAAAAAAAGAAAGATAACCCAATTTAAAAATAGGCAAAGGATTCCAATAGATATTTATCTCTCCAAAGAAAATGTACAGATAGCCAATAAGTATATGAAAAATGTTCAGCATTATTAATCATTAGATAAATGCAAATCAAAACTGCAATGAGAAACTACTATGCACCCTGGAGGATAGCTATATTGAATGTAATGAACAATAAGTGTTGGTAAGGATTTGGAGCATTACTGGAGGAAATTAAAAAATAGTCTGGCATTTATTCAAAAAATTAATCACATAATTACCATATGTATGACCTAGCAATTCCATGCCTAGCTATTTATTCAAGATAAAGGGAAACAGATGTCTATATAAAATTATATATGTGAATGTTCATAGTAGCTTTATTTGTAATCTAAATCTAGAAAAACCCAATGCCCATCCACATATGAATAAAAAACAAACTGTGGTATATCCATAAAATGGAATATTACTCATCAATAAAAAGAGTGAACTATTGGTATATACAAAAATAAGAATAAATATCAATAACATTATGTTTAACCAATACTTATCAATCAGGGTCAATTTTGTGAGTAATAGGCAATATCTGGAGACATTTTTGACTAATAACTGCAGGTGCTACTGGCATTTAGTAGGTAGAAGTCAGCATTGCTGCTTAACATTCTATAAATCACAGGATAGTCTCTATGAATTATACAGCCCAAATGTCAATAGCATCAAAGTTGAGAAATCCTGTGCTTAGTGAAAAAAAGTCAAATGAAAATATTAAATAGTATATGATTCTATTTATATAAAATTCTAGAAAAGACAAAACTACAGTGACACAAAGCAGACAAATGTTTGCTTGGGTCCAGGGGTGGGGAGAGGAGCTCAAGATAAAGGGACATGAGAAAACTTTTAGGGTGTTGGACTATTTTTTATATTGACTATGGTGATGTTTATACAACTATGTTCAATTACTAAAATTCATTAAAATTGCATTTAAAATTGACTGTAAAAATATTGCATGCATTAGTCACACTTTAAACATAAAGGTATCATAATGGGGTAAAAATCAACCTTACCTATGTGATTGAGAACTAATCGCTAACTGCATTGACTCATACATGTCACTAATTTGTTATTCCTTAGAACATTATACCAGTTCACCTTGGTAATTTTAAAATAGTTAAATTGGTTTCTTGCTGGATTTTAGAAGGGGCAGTGAATATTAAAGAGGTATTATATTCTTCTAGCCTTTTAAAAATTCTCCAAGGACTATTCCCATTAATAGCAAATCTGATTTGGGATTATTTCATCAAGTGATAATTTTTGAGACACTATTCACATGTCAGGTTGAGTGTTGTTACACGAAGTATTTTATTGATTTTTATAAACTTTTCTATAAAGTCTCCTTATAAATGAATGAAATCTTTCCTGGGGCTCCTTCATAACCAAGACTTACATTTGCTCAATATCCACAAAAGAAAAACCAGTTATACTTTCTTAACAAATGCTGCTTTGACTGTGAGAAGTAATATTTACAGTAGAAGAGATCTAATCAACAAGAGATAAAACTTACTTCTCCTTCTGGGGTAAAATAAGAACTTTTTCATTTTGAGTCTTATTGACAGTTATATAGGAATAGACCAATACCTCTGCTACTAAAAAACATTCTCTCACACATGTATCATTAAACTTTGCAAAGGAAATCATCTTAGTATAACAAAAATCATTACATTCAACTCAAGAGGTTTCTTATGAAAGCAGAGAAATATATAGCCAGGCTGTCCAGAGAGTCCCTGGAGGATTGAGAGTTCTGTGTGAATCCTGTGAATCCTACTACAACTATTAAGAAAAGGGAAACAAGAAAGTTCGGGAAGCTCTTTTTCCAGTGTTTAAACTCTGAGAAACAAGTATCGTTAATGCCGACTTAGAAAATTACTTCAATTTACCACATTCATTCAAGTAGAAGCCTTTCAGTGCTAACAACTTATACTTCCATGTTTCTCAGATGCCTTGTATGACATTTTAGGTATTATTTCTGCTGATATAATTATAAGAGTTTTTAATTTGAGGCTTCCAAACAACCACTCAGATGATATCAGAACTAGGAATGCTAGCAGGTAAGCCAAGATGGCCAGTCTAATGGAGCTGGCTTTTAGAAGTTGACTCATAGTCATATCTTAGCATTAGTTTGAGTCACATAAAACTATTAAAAATAATTGGTTGTTTGTAGCAAATAAGAAAAAAAAACTGACATATGTTTTGGCTTTTATGTTGAGTTTCTATAAATCCACAGGAATTAACCAGGATCTTCCCACTAAGACTGTTCCTAGGAGCCAGGGCTAAAAAAAGCAATATAGTACTAGGTTGAGTTTCCCACCTTCCCCACTCTTTCCACCTCTACTTCCTGCTTCTCTATGTCTGCTCAGTATACCTTGTGTGGTTGGAAGAAGCAGAAAAAGAGCTTACAGCTAGGATGTGGAAGAGTACTTACTATGGAATAGTAGAAAAAGAGAGTTTGGGGAAAGAGAATTCAGAATTATTTAAAAATAGAATACTTTCAAAATATTATTAATCAGCAACTGGATTATATGTATATGTATAATATGTACCACATTGCCTACCTACCCTTAAAAGTATCTTGTTATAAAGTATAAGAATTGCCTACACCATCATATACAGTACAATATAGTTACTGAGCAATACATTTTCAAAAATATTCAATTGGTTTTGAATTACACTGTTTTGACACCTTGAGTAGATCCAACTACCCCAAACTTGCAATAGCAAGAGCAAACAACCCTGGAACATTTGCCTTTCATGTGATTTCAGTGCATTATATATGCCAGACATGAAAAAGGAGGAAAGGTCTTTGGAGAATAAACACTATTTGAGATGTTCAGATGAGTCATTTTTTGTTAGTCATCCATGTCCTCTACTCACACTCTCCACATTTTGAACAATTGTTCCCCTGGAAACACACACACACACACACACACACACACACACACACAGCCACAGGAATTTGTTGCTTTATTGCCTTGTCAATTGTCCAAACCTAGTATGTGCAGTTCTCTCTACTATTTATGTTGTCTGTCTCTCATTTACTCTTTTATTTTCCCTCAAAACCCTCATCATTCCCTAGAACTTCTTTCCTCAGGCCCTTGCTCTCAAGCAGGCAGCATACACAAAACACATGGACCTAATTGTAATGAGTACTTACCAGTTTGATAGGCCAGGCAACCTAATGCATTTTAGCATTATTTTTTAAAAATATATTTTATTGATTTTTTTTTTTTACAGAGAGGAAGAGAGAGAGATAGAAAGTCAGAAACATCGATGTGAGAAAGACATCGATCAGCCCGCAAGCAAGCTACATGCCCCCAACCGGAATCGAACCGGGGACCTTTCAGTCCACAAGCCGAGCCTCTATCCACTGAGCCAAACCGGTCTCGGCCATTTTAGCACTATTGAAGAACCAGCTCTCCTTTCTATCTTTATCAAAATGTTTCCAAAGCACAGGTTCCCTTTATTTTTATTTTTAATTTTATTGATTGATTGATTGATTGATTGATTGATTATTTCCCTTATTGCCCTCCCCACCCTCGTACATGCCCTCATCCACCCCCCCCCCACCTTTCCCCATTGCCCTGTATCCACTGGCTATCCCCCAACAAATATGCATACAAGTCCTTCGATTGTCTCCTATAGGTCCCTCCTCCCCAACTTCCCCTGCCTTCCCACTGTAGCTCCACAGTTTGTGCATTGATTATTTGCCTCTGGGTCTGTTTCCCCCCACCCCCAACCCCTGATTCTTGTCTTTAAAAACATCTTTCCCCTGTAGGCTAGAAATAAACCCACCAGAGGAAAATAAAAAAGAAAATGAGTCCCAATTTCAATGTCCGATAGCTTTGAGACCCAGTTTCAATGTCAGGCAGTTCCTTATGTATACATGTCATCAATGGTACCTGGATACTGGACACATGGTGGAGATGCCGGTCCGACCCTCTCTGGTTTGGTCCTGGGCATCCTGTAGTGATGCTCAGCTGCTAGCGGCTCACATGGCAAGGCATCATCATTGTCTTCCATCTGTGGACTGTTTTTCCTCTTGCCTTCGTGGTTGGCGCTGACCTGTCAGTTCCTCTCTGTTGCAGGAGTCCACTTGGTCTTGGAGTTGTTTTCTGAAAGTATATAAACATATTCTCAACCAAGAGTTAATAAAGGAATCTTTTCTATAAAATTGACGTGGGGTCCTTTTTATTTTTGCCTACCTGCTTTTCCTTTGGCTTATTTTGACACCATGTGTGTTTTTCATGGGTGTCTTGCTATTAGCATTACAAATGGAAATTAATTTTCTAAAGTGAAAATTTTCTTAATGTAATTTACTTACTGGATATTTTTTCTTACATGCTATTATGCTACTCCCCCCACCCCATTTTTTTTTTGTTTAATGGAGAATTTGGTAAAAATTTTTAATGCAATCTTGACAACTTTAAATTTTAATTTTGTACACATATATGCCTGTTTTCTGTTCATTACTTATTAAGTAATTTTACCATGAGATGAGCTATCAATAGAAATTTTAATTAATACTTTAGAAACAGCTTTTTGTCCAGTACACTTAAATTTTTTGGGTGTTCGCTTATTTCAGTTCGCCAATTTAAATTAATCTGAGTTTGTTAACTCTTTTACGTCAAATTTAATACTCTACCAACAATCTTAGATTACCCTGTATATATTAGTGGAAAGGTTTATTTGCATTGAGTTGGCACTGAGCATTCCTAGTGCTAGGCTGAATTTAGCTATAAGGCAGCTGCTGTGGGCATGTTTCTGTCTGTTACCTGGGTCCTGATCTGTGGTGAGCATGGGAAGCGAGGTAGCCATGGGGGCAGGAGGCTGCCCTCAGAAGGGGTGAAGGCTCTGCAAGGTTGGTGGGGGTTGGGGAGAGTCTGTGCCCCACCTCTGTTGATCCCCAAGTTCTTTCCTGATGGCCCCTCTGGTACTGTGCCTGTCTTAGGTTGTTCCTTCCCTGAGGAATCTTACCCATCTCTGGCTAACCAGTCATCTTCAGGGGCCACGCAGAGTGTTGTGAGGTTCAGTTCTGTCTCCATGGTAGTCTATGCCCCCGTGGCCTCCACGCCCAGCACCTGCATCAGGTTCCCTTTAAAAAGTCACTCCAATTTATCCCATCCATCTCAAACCTATCAACTAAAACTAAGCATCTTCAATATATTTCTGAGAACAGAGGAACCCATTTATTGGCACAAAATTTTACAAACAGAAGCATTTTAAGCCAATTTAGGGTTCATTTGACATGGAAATGCAGGTTTGTTACATTTTTCTCTTTTATATATAGTTACATAGCCATTTTTAAATGCCAAAATCCTTATACTTGCTTCATTTTTCCAGGTTGAACTCATTTTCATTTTACTTTCTTTTTTATAAAGAACCTTTTCTTCATGTTCTATTTTTAAAGCTCTGCTTTTTTCAGTAGAGCACTGAGGGCATGAACAACCGCCAGGCCCTAAATGTTCCAATTCAGGTATTGCAATTTAACCTTTACACATATCTGCAGCTCAGAAACCTGCACTGATGAAAGAGGAAGATCTATCCACCAGGAGGAAAAGATTCTGTTCTTTACAATTGAGTTTACAGGGAGAATCACTTTCTTTCCCACTTGGATATAAGCTCCCTTAGAGCCTAGAGGATGATTTCATGGCTCAAAACAGATGGATTTTTTTTTCCATTCTGCATTATTCTTTCCTGAGACAGGTAAAGAACAGCTGCTTCAATTCCCTTTTTTAACCAATTATGTTCTAAATCACACTGTTTCTTTTTATCTCTACGTGGTTTTTGGAATCCCAATCAGAGGGAATGATTACATTACACTCTTAAAAATGAAATTCTTTCATTTTCTTGTCCTTTTAGACAGAGCACTACAGGAAGAATTTAAATCGCTTAGGGCAGTGAGTTGCATGGCAGATGGACACCATGATTGTATGATTTTTAAGGGCAGGAAAACTTTTAGAAAATCCTCATTTTAAGTTTGATCTAGTTGTCCATGTCAAAATTCTACTAGCTAATGCATTGTTCCCTCTGGGCACACTCATAAAATTTAAGCATCCCTGAGAGCATAATAAATGAGTCATATACACAATAGTTTGGACTGGTTTATCAAATTTTCTTAACTGACAACAAGCTGTGCATTGTGGGAATGGAATTTGTTATAGTGTATTCTCTTAACTAGCCACTCTGAAAATTTCAGAATCAGCTTGGATTACCTATATCAGTCTTATTGTCCACATATCCCAATATCCTCACATTATTTGCAATCATTCAAACAAATCATGTATTTTTTTAAAAAAAATCATTTATCTCTGTGCCTTTGCCCATGCTATTTCCTCCTCCACAGATTCCCTTTTGTTCCATCAGACCTTATTTCATGATCCAGCTCATTCACTACATTCTTCAAGAAACTGTCTCTGCATATTTTGCCTGGCAACATTCTTCATGTACCAGTTTAAAGACTACCTCCTCTATAAAGCATTCTCTGACTTTTCCAGGCAGCAGTAGGCACTCTTTTCCTAGGCTCCCACATCTTAACATGAATTCCACACAAGCATATCATTGAAATTATCATATCGTGTGCCTGTACCTATAAAAGACTGTGAGTTCCTTGATGGCATGGACCAGACCTTATTATCTTTGTTTCCCAGCCTATTTTTTATCCAAATAGTCAATATCTGATGAATAAATAAATCACAGAATTAGTCTAAATAGAAAATTAAACAGGATCTGAACTCACTTCACCTTAAATCATGAAGATTACCTAACCCTAAGCATGTACTATATTTTAAAAAGATATTTATTATTTGGTTTATTAAGGTAAAAACTTTTAAAAAAATTCTCAGCTGAGAATAATTTTTTCCATTAATTTTCAGAGAGAGTGGAAGGGAGAGAGGAAGGAGAAAGAGAAAGAAACGTCAACCTGAGACACAAAATTGGTTGCCTTCTGCAAGCACCCCTGAGTGAGTCTGGGGATCGAAGCCGTAACTGAAGTACATGCCCTTCACTGGCAATCAAACAAACCTGCAACCCTTCAGTCTGCATGCTGACTCTCTAACCACTGAGTAAACCGGCCATGGAAAGCATGTACTTTATCAGAGTAAAAGGGCAGAACAGTTTACTGGGTGTGGAAACATCAAATTAAAAAGAGTTGTTATTCTGTGACATTGAAAATGATTTGCTAACTATATTTCTATGTTTGACTTTTAAAGTAATTTCTTTTTTTAATTTTTATTAATTTTTATACATATCTCCCCATTGCCCCCTCCCTCCCTGGCATACCACAACACCCCAGTGTCTATGTTCATTGGTTATGTTTATATGCATGCATAAAAGTCCTTTGATTGATCTCTTATCTACCTCACCTAACTTTAATCTTCCTGCTGTAATTTTTACAGTCTGTTTGAAGCTTTACTGTATCTGTATCTATCCTTTTGATCATCAGTTAATAATGTTCTTTATGATCCACTAATGAGTGAGATCATGTGATGCTTCTCCTTCATTGACTGGCTTATTTCACTAAGCATAAGGCTCTCCAGTTCCAACCAGGTTGCTGCAAAGGGTAAGAATTTCTTCTTTTAAATGGCAGAATAGAATTCCATTGTGGAGATGTACCACAGTTTTCTGATCCACTCATCTGCTGACGAGCACCTAGGCTGTTTCCAAATTATAGCTATTGTAAATTGTGCTGCTATGAAAATAGGGGTGCATAAATCCTTTCTGATTGGTGTTTGTAATTTCTTAGGATAAATTCCTAAGAGTGGGATTACAGGGTCAAATGGGAGATCCATTTTTAGTTTTTTGAGGAAACTCCATACTGTTCTCCACAGTGGCTGCACCAATCTACAATTCCACCAACAGTGCACAAGGGTTCCTTTCTCTCCCCATCCTCACCAACACTTATCATTTGTTGATTTGTTGATGATTGCCATTCTGACAGGTGTAAGATGGTATCGCATTGTCGTTTTGATTTGCATCTCTCAGATGATTAATGACTTTGAACATGTTTTCATGTGTCTTTTGGCCTTCCTTCTGTCGTCTTTTGAAAAGGTTCTATTTAGGTCCATTGCCCATTTTTTTATTGGATCGTTCATCCTCCTTTCTTAAAGTTGTATAAGTTGGCTGTAGATATTGGAGATTAAACCTTTATCAGTGATAACATTTGCAAATAGGTTCTCCCATACAGTGATCTTTCTTGTTGTTTTGTTGATGGTTTCTTTTGCTGTGCAAAAGCTTTTTAGTTTGATGTAGTCCCATTTGTTTATTTTTTCTTTAGCTTCCATTGCCTTTGGAGCAGTATCAGTGAAGAAGTTCTTTCAGCATATATCTGCAGACTGAAAGGTCCCAGGTCCGATTCCGGTCAGGGGCATGTGCCTTGCTTGTGGGCACATATCTAGTGTGGGGCATGCAGGAGGTGGCTGATTGATGTCTCTCTCTCATCGATGTTTCTGACTTTCTATCCATCTCCCTTCCCTTCCTCTCTGCAAAAAATCAATAAAAAATATATTATATAAAAAAAAAAACTCTCCTGTGTAGCCATCTGATCCCGGGCTTTTATTTGCTGGAAGATTTTTGATTACTGCTTCAATTTCTTCCATAGTTATTGGACTATTGAGATGTTTGGCTTCCTCCTCATTGAGTTTTAGGAGGTTATATTTTTCTAGGAAAATGTCCATTTCTTGCAGGTTGTCCAATTTGTTGGAATAGAGTTGTTCATAGTATTTTTTAACAATCCTTTGTATTTCCAGAGGGTCTTTTGTTATTTTTCCTCTTTCATTTCTGATTTTGTTTATTTGGGTCTTCTCTCTTTGCTTCTTGGTGAGGCTGGCTAGAGGTCCATAAATCTTCTTTATCCTTTCAAAGAACCAGCTCTTTGTTTTGTTGACCTTTTGAATTGCTTCTTTGGTCTCCAAGTTATTTATCTCTGCTCTGATCTTCACTATTTCCTTCCTTCTGAGTACACTGGGCTTTTCTTGTTGCTCTCCTTCTAGCTCTTTGAGTTGTAGGTTTAGATGATTTATTAACATTGTTTCCTGTTTTTTGTTGTAGGCTTGTAGGGCTATGAACTTCCCTCTCAAGACTGCTTTCATTGTGTGCCATAAATTTTGTATTGTTGTGTTGTCATTGTCATTTTTTGCCATGATGTTTTTTATTTCTTCCTTGATCTCTCTGGCTACCCAGTCATTGTCTAATAGCATGCTGTTTAGTCTCCATGTTTTTTATTTCTTTCAATTTTTTTTTATTATAGTTGATTTCCAGTTTTATGCCACTGTGGTCTGAGAGAATGCTTGATATGATTTCTATCTTCTTGAAATTGAAGAAACTTTTGTTATGACCCAAAATATGATCTATCTTTGAAAATGACCCATGTGCACTCGAAAAGAATGTATATTCTGTGGCTTTGGGGTGAAATGTTCTGAAGATGTCGATTAATTCCATATGGTCTAGAGAGTCATTTAGGATTGATATTTCTTTGCTGATTTTCTGTTTAGAGGATTTGTCCAATGGTGACAGAGGGGTATTAAAGTCTCCTACTATGATTGTATTGCTGTCCATCTCTCCCTTAATATCCTCCAAGAGTTTTTTTATGTATTTAGGTGCTCCTATATTGGGTGCATATATGTTTACCAGAGTTATTTCTTCTTGTTGGATTGTTCCCTTTAGTATTATGAAGTGGCCTTCTTTATCTCTTGTTATGTGCATCACTTTGAGATCTAATATGTCAGATATAAGTATTGCAACCCCAGCTTTTCTTTCATTTCCATTTGCCTAAAATACCATCTTCCATCCCTGCACCCTAAATCTGTGTGCATCTCTTTTCCTGAGGTGGGTTTCTTGCAGACAACAGATATGTGGATCATGTTTTCTTATCCAATCGGTTACCCTATGTCTTTTGATTGGTGCATTTAATCCGTTTACATTTAAAGTTTTTATGGATAAGTACTTATCTGTTGCCATTTGTAGTCCTTACCCCCGAGTTCCTTCTTTGCTTCCTCTTTCTTTTTTATTACAGCAGACACTTTAACATTTCTTGCATTGCTGGTTTGGTGGTAATATATTCCCTTAGTCCTTTTTGTCTGTAAAGCTCCTGATTTCACCTTCAATTTTGATTGAGAGTCTTGCAGGGTACAGTATTCTTGGATTCAGACCCTTCCTTTGCATGACTTTGTCTATTTTATTCCATTCCCTTCTGGCCTGACGAGTTTCTGTTGAGAAGTCAGTAGCTAGTCTTATGGGAGTTCCTTTGTACGTAACTTTCTGTTTCTCTCTGGATACTTTTAGGATTCTTACGTTGTTGTCGGTGTTTGCCAGTTTAATTATAATATGCCTTGATGTCGGTTTGTTGGGGTTCATTTTGCTTGCGACTCTGTGAGCTTCTTGTATTTGTGTGGGTTTTGTCTTTCCTATATTGGGGAAATTTTCTGTCATTATTTCTTCAAACAGGTTCTCTAATCCTTGTTCGGTTTCCACTCTTTCTGGAACCCCAATTATGCAGATGTTGTTTTGTTTCATGTTATCCCAAAGTTCCCTTAGACTCTCCTCTTGCTTTTTAACTTTTTTTTCTAGAAGCTGCTGTACTTGGGTATTTTTTCCTACCATGTCTTCTAGTTCACTGATGCGGTCCTCTCCTTCTTCTAATCTACTTTTGATGCTTTTTATCGAGTTCTTTATAGCAGTGATTTCATTGTTCATTACTTCTTGTTTATTCTGCACCTCCTCTAGTTTATTCCGCATTTTTTTTGCTGCTTCTTCATCTCCTCTTGGGTCTTCTTCATTTCCTCTTGGCTCTTACTCAGATTGTCGATTTTGTCTTCCATTCTTTTCATCAACCTTATGATCATTTCCCTGAACTCTTTCTCTGGCAGGCTTATTGCTGCTTCTATTTCGTTTACTTCCTTTTCTGGTGAAACCTGCCTTTTCTCTCTTATGTGGGCTGTTTCTTTTTCTGCCCATTGTCTTTCTTCTCCGGGTGTCTGGTTATGTAGTTCTCTCTCCTACATTGATTGAAAGGCACAAACTACAACACGACCAGGTACAGCACACAAGGCACTGAGTAGAAATGTATTCAAGATGTTAATAATCACAAATAAGGTGACCACCAATGAAGGACAAATTAGGGGTAAATAGAGAAAGAAGAAGAGGAAAATGAGGAAAAAGGAAAAGAAAGAAATGCCAAAATCAAATTGGGAGAGCGAGAAAAAAAAGATAAATAAATGAACAAAAAAAATAAAATAAAATAAAAAATAAAAAGGAGAAGGAGAAGGAAAGAGGAAGAGAAAAAAGTAAGAGAAAAAAGAAAGTGTATAAGAGAGAAAAGGGGAACAAAATTTGGATGTCAGGAGACAACTCCACCAAAACAGTCACTAATCCCAAGAAAGGCCAGCAACCAGTACCTAGAGATTAATGCAAACTGCAAATAGCAACTGGTATCAAGGAGGTAAGGGAAACGAGAGGTAGAAAACAAAGAAAGCAAAAAGCAAAATAAAATAAGTAGTATAAACTGAACAATCTCACAAAAATTTTTCAAAAAATTGATATAATCACTTTTCAGGCAAATAGCAACAAAAGTACATAGAGAAAAAACAACTTTTTGGCTAGTGAATACAAGAAGAGAGAGTTTTGTGTGAACTTGTAGTAGGGGGTTTGAAATTAGATATATAAATGGGGTGAAATTTTAACCAGGTAAAGAGAAAGAATAGTGAGAATTTAAAGTTGGAAAAGGGAAAGAGAAACAAGACAACTAAATGGGGAAAGTGTTGGCATAACGGTAGAGTTGAGTTGGAGTAAAATTATGCTAAAGGAAAGATGAAAATAGAATATAGAACTCTAATCCCGAAATAAAATAAAGAGAAAACAAAATGACACTTGTTTTTTTCCAAAAAGGTAAAGTACTAGTAGTAATTAATAATACTAGTTTAAAACAAAAATGTAATAATTAAAAAGGTAAAATCAATTGAGGTGGAAAGAAAAAAATAGTCTTTTAATTAAAGTATGTGAAAATGAAAAATAAAAAAAAATAAATAAAAAAGGAAAATAAAAAAAAAGAAAAAATTAGAATGGTCCTTTACTTCCACTATTATTCTGCTTGGCACTCCTGTTTACCATTAGGGAAGGTATTGCAGTTTCCTGTGTTCCCCTCTTGGTGTTTTAATCTCTTTATTATTTTGTGGTTATGCGAGAGTCAATTTGTGTGTCATCCACTGTGTGGCAGTGTTTCAGAATTGATCTCTGAGACAAAGCACAGGACCTCTCTAGGCTGTGCTCAGATCCTGCTACTCTGTGGTTCTCAAATCCAGTTTGTGGGGGTTTTGCAGCAGGGACACTGTAATAACTTCCAGGTTGTCCCTCTGCCTCAGAAAAAAAAAAGAGGCATTTTCCAGAGCTCTCCTCCATCAACAGCTCAGAGGGTTTGCCTCCACACTTAGGGATCACGCCCTGACCACCTCTGGGGACCTCTCTGGAGGCAGCTTTCCCACAGCCCATTTCCTACTGTGTGCGCCTCTCTGTTGTGCGGTGGGTAGGAGGTCTCACCCTGTCCCAGGCAAAATCTGACCCTTCTGCACGCCGCGTGGATCTCCGAATCCGCCGCCTGCGCATCCGTGCCACCTGGAAAGCCATGCTCTGGGTCCCCGGCTGCTAGGTGGGTGCCTCCGTCAGCCACAGCTTTCAGACCTCTGCAGACGTCCACCTCCCCCTTATCTCAGGCGAAATCTGACCTTTCCATGTGCTCTGTGGATCTCTGATTCCGTCGCATGACTGCACCGATTGGAGAGCAGAGTTCTGGGTTCCCCGGGTCCCCAGCTGCTCGATGGGTGCCCCAGCCACAGGCTTCAGACCACCGCAGACATCCACCTCCCTCTGCAAGATGGTGCAGTCTCCGCATTCGTGCTGGTGGCTCCAGCGGACAAAAACCCCTTGGCAGTGGGGCTGCCTGGCTGGGAGATCCCAGTCCAGCAGTCACTCACCTTCTCCTGGAGGATAACTGACTCTTAACTTGCCAACAAACACTCCCAGTGCTACTCTCAGCCGCTCTCTCTCCCTCTGCCCAGCGACAAAGCTCCAGATGCATCTGTGTACTCCACCACCATTTTCTCTCTCTAAAGTAATTTCAAGAGAATCCAAGATTGCGGCGTAGGTAAACATCTACACTGCTGCCTCACACAAAAATTTCTAAACTACAACTAAAAGACAGAACAGACATCATCCAGAACCACAGGAAAGCTGGCTCAGTGGAAATTCTACAACTACAAGGAAAGAGAGGGGCTCACAGAAACCCAGAGGAGCTGCAAAAAGCTGAGGTACGGAGACACACTCATGGAGAGAGCAGGTGCTGGAGTACCTGGCTGGCTTTCTCTGGCGGGAGGGAGATGGAGACTCCCAACTGCATTGAACCCCTTATCCTACGACACTAAACCTCAGGTCCAGCCGAAACTCATATGGGGTAGTTTGGACTGTGAAAAGGGAGAAGTACACAGAAATTTAGGGGAGTTGCAAAAGGGCAGAAGTCGGGCAGCGGGCACAGCACTGCGCACAGAAGACTGACTGCAGATTGTGCAGCTGGCTTTCCCAAGTGGGCCACTTCTAACTCCACTAAACACCAGTTTCTGGGGAAACCCTGGGGACCCAAAATCATATGGTCCCAGAGCACAGTGGAGCCAGAAAGGCAGCAGTCTAGAGGCACTGCGAGAGAGCGTGCACACATGCACACAAGGACCGCTCCAGGGATTACCCAGTCACGTGAGACTTAGGGGCCGTGGAGGTTGGGGGGGTGACTGGAAGTCAAGGCGGTCCTTTAAGCTCTGAGACTCCACCCATCCCAAGCTTAACAGAGAGGCTTTTGCGGTTTTTCAAGTCTTGTATCATAAGGCTTAATCCAAAACAGAAGTTCTCCTCGTCTAGTGAAAATGCCAAGACAAAGGAAGAGATCACAAACAAAATAAATGGAAGAAAACAAAGGACTGTATATAGAGTTCAAAACCACAGTTATAAGGTTTTTCAAGAATATCCTAGAAAAGATAGATAAAGTTAGCGAGGCCCAAGAGGAGATGAAAAAGAACCAACTAGAGATGGAAAAAAAACAACTACAAATTAAACATACACTGACTGAAATAAAAAATATTATACAGAGACCTAACAGCAGACTAGAGGAAGGCAAGAATCAAGTCAAAATTTTGAAATATAAAGAATCAGAAAACACTCAAATGGAAAAGCAAGAAGAAAAATTAATCCAAAAATGTGAAGATAAAGTAAGGAGCCTCTGGGACAGCTTCAAGCTTACCAACATCAGAATTGTGGGGGTGCCAGAAGAAGAGAGAGAGTAAGATACTGAAAATCTATTTAAAGAAATAATGACTGAAAACTTCCCACATCTGGTAAAAGAAATAGACTGACAAGTCCAGGAAGCACACAGAACCCCATATAAAATGAAACCAAAGAGGACTACACCAAGACACATCATAATTAAAATACCAAGAGCCAAAGACAAAGAAAGAATATTAAAAGCAGCAAGAGAAAAACAGTTCATTGCCTACAAGGGAGCACCCATATGATTGTCAGCTGATAACAGAAATGATGCAGGCCAGACGGGAGTCACAAGAAATATTCAATGTGATGAATAGCAAGAACCTACAACCAAGAATATTTTATCCAGCAAAGCTATCATTCAGAATTCAAGGGCAGATAAAGAGCTTCACGGATAAGAAAAAGCTAAAGAAGTTAATCAACTCCAAACCAGTATTATATGAAATGCTGAAAGGTACTCTTTTAGAAGAGGAAGAAGAAAAAGGTAAAAGATAAAAAATTATGAACAACAAATATATATCTATCAACAAGTGAATCTAAAAATTAAGTGAATTAAAAATTTGATCAACAGAATAAACTGGTGAATATAATACAATCAGGAGCACAGAAAGGGAATGGACTGATATTTCTCAGGGGGAAAGAGGTGAGGGATGTACAGGGAGAGACAGGACAAAAATCATACACCTATGGATGAGGTCAATGAGAGGGAGGTAAGGTTAGAGGGAGGAATGGGAGCCAGGTGAAGGGAAGCTCTGGAGGGGAAAAAAGAGAAACAAATGTAATAATCTTAATAATAAAGATTTAATAAAAGAAAAAAAATAAAGTCATTTCAAATCATCCTTTCCTTTAGCTTAGCTTTCAGAGTGAAACAAAAAATGTCAGAAGGAGAGCAATCATGAAATCAAACTCAGTCACTTATTCACTGAATATTTATCAAATATCTACAATGTACAAATCAATAATAGTGAGCTAAACAAAAATAATCCCTCCTTGGACTGAAAAGTGTTGATATTGAGAGAAATAAAGAATGAAAGAAAGAAAGAAGGGAAAGGAGAGAAAGAAAGAAACTCATTGACACGGACATGAATCAGCTCATTCCGTGTGTTTATTTGCAGAAGGAGTTGATGGGTTAAGCTAGAAGAGGGGCTAGGGGGGGATAAATGGTGATTGAAAAAAAATAAAATAAGGAAAAAGATAAAATAGTCTCTTCTTGTTCTCATGAAACTTACCATCTAATTGGAGGAAAGTTAATAAATTAGAAATAGATAATATCAGCTAATGTTAAGTTTAAAAAGAAAAAAAAATTATCAGGATGAGAGGATAAGATGTAATGTGGCCTTGCTGGTATGGCTCAGTGGTTGAGCATAAACCTATGAATCAGGAGGTCATTGGTTCAATTCCCATTTGGGGCACATGCCAGAGTTATAGGCTCTACTCCATCAGTGTGCAGGAGGCAACCAATTTTCTCTCATCATTGATGTTTCCATGTCTCTCTCCCTCTCTGAAATCTATTTTTAAAAACTAATGTGGCTATTTTAGATAAAATGGCATCTTTAAGATAACACTTGAGGAAAATTTGAAGGTATAGAATGAGTAAAGCCACCATCACAAGGAAGAGGGGCAGGTTCAACTAGGGCAAAACTCCAGTATGATGGGATGGACTTGTATTCTAGCAACATAGGATGTAGTAATTTGGGTGAAGCCTTGTAAACGATGAGGTCAGAGAAGTAGTAGGGATTCAGCTCATATAGAACCTTGTAGGTCACAGTAAGATCTTTGAACTTTATTTTAGGAATGAAAGTAATTTGAGAATATTGAGCAGGGGAATTACATGATTCAATTTATATATTTTTTAGAAAGTGTCTTAGTCACTTCAGGCTGCCATAACAAAATATGTACTATAGACAAGATTGCTAAAACAACAGGAATTTATTTCTCACAGTATGGAGAATGCAAGTCTAAGACCAGAGTTCCAGCAGAGTATGTATACAGTGAGAGCTCTCATTGAATTTCAGATAGCTGCCTTCCTGCTGTGTTCTCACATGGCCTTTACTCCATACATATGGGTTGAGAAAGGAAGAGAAAGCAAGCTCTCTGGTGTCCTTATAAGGTCATTAATCCCATAATATGGGCCACATTTTCGTGATCTCATCTAATTCTAATTACCTCCCAAAGCACTCATCTCCAAATAACATTACATTTGGTTAGAGCTTCAACATATGAACTTTAGAGGGACACAATTCAGTTAATTGTAGAAAGCTTAATCTGAATGTGGTATGGAGAATAAACTATCAGAAGATAATGGTTTAAAAAAAGGAGAGAACTTGCCAGAAATCTATTATAATAATGTAGGTGAAAGATGACAGTTGCTTGGATGTGGTTTGAAGTGTTGGTAGTAGAAAAAGATATAAATATTTTAGACACATTTTTGAAGGTATAACCTACAGGATTTTCTAATAAGCTGTATGTGGGTTGTGGAGAAAAAAATAGTCAAGCTTTGGGTCAAGATAGTGGCATAAGTAAATGCAGTACTCAATGCCTCCCACAACCACATAAAAATTTACAACTAAAATACAGAACAATCATCATTTAGAACCACCTCAAATCTAGCTGAACAGAAATCCTACAACTAGAGAAGTAAAGATGAAGTATATCAAGACTGGTAGGAGGGGCTGAGACACAGGATTGAATCACAGAACCTGCTGGTCCCACCCCGATGTGTGGCAGTTTAAAATCCAGAGGGAGGCAGTTCCCTTTGAGGGTCCTAGATCTGTCTCTTCCTTCAACAGTGTTTGGACAGAACAGACCCATGGATGCCCCACTTCCAGCCTCCAACCACCCTCCTGTGTCTTATCCAGTCACTACCTTCAGATCCACCTCTGGGACCAGGCAACACACCGTTTTGTTTTTGTTTTTTCCTAACTTAACTTCTTATTGCTGAACAACCATGAGTTCCCAAATTAATCTGCTGAGGTGGAGGCTGCAGTCAACCCCCTGGCCAACCTGCAAATGTGGGCTTCCCACACTTACCTCTGTCTGGGCTTCTATTTCGCCCCGGAGGATGTGGCTCTCCAAGGTGTGGGCCACTTCTTCTGCCAGTTGATGAAGAAGAAATTCTCGGGCACTGAGCATCTCTTAAAGTTGCAAAACAAGAGTGGTGGCCACATTTTCTTCCAGGACATGCTGAAGCTTCCCGAGATGAGTGGGTAAAACTCAGCATGCCTCAGAAGCCTCTGTGGCCTTGGAGGAGAACCTGAACTAGGCTTCTGGGTTCTACCTGTGCAGACTGTCATCTCCGATTTCCTGGAGAACCATTTCCTGGATGAGGAGGAAACTGATCAAGAAGATGGGCAACACCTGACTAACATCTGCAGGCTGGCAGACCCCCAGGCTGGGCTGGGAGAGTATCTGATCTTCAAAAGGTTAAACTTTAAGCATGACCAGCAACCTTTGGAGCCCAGAGGACTTTGAGAGGCCCCTCCTGGTGTCTCTGGTTTTTACCTGAGTGTCTTCCCGAAATTACTCGTCATTCTTTTAACCACCCTGAAGCCCTCTCCTATGCATTGGAGCAAATAAAACAAAGCTTTTTGCAGCAAAATAAACAAACAAACAAACAAACAAACAAACAAATAAATAATAAAATAAAATAAAATAAAATAAAATAAAATAAAATAAAATAAAATTGTGAGGGATCCTGGTATGGTTCAGTGCTTGAGTGTCAATCTATGAACCAGAAGGTCATGATTCAACTTTCGGTCAGGGTACATGCCCATGTTGTGGGCTCAGTCCCTAGTAGGGAGCATGCATGAAGCAGCTGATCAATGATTCTCGGTCATTGATGTTTCTATCTTTCTCTCTTCCCCTCTGAAATCAATAAAAATATATTTTAAAAAGTAAAGTTGGGAGGGATATCTTGACTACACAGGTTTCCCTGAGGTGTGAGGGGTCCCTGCTCCACACAGGGCCCTCATCCCAGGGCTCCAGTACTGGGAAGAGAAGTCCCTACCACTTCTGGATATAAAAACCAGCATGGATTGTGGCTGAGTAACATGGAGGCTGCAGGAGTCCCATGCAGTTCATCTTAAAGGGCCTGCACATATACTTACTTAAACTCACTCCCTCTGAGCTCCAGCACTGGGGCAGCAGCTTGAAAGGAACCTGGGACATTCGTGGAGGAACTAACTTGTCTAGAATCAGGGATAGAGCTAGACGAGCAGCTTTCTCCCAGATAGAAGTGTTGGCAGAAGCCAGTGTTCCTTTGCTAAGCCCTTCCTTTTACAGAGCCAGCAGGATGTAGCATATCTGAATTTCCATCTATCAACCTAGTTAACAATTTTTGACCCATTCTGGTGATTAACTGATGCTTCACCTCACCCCCTACTTATAGGCTCATTCAAGCCATTTCCAGTGTATTTTCCATACAACTGGCCACTCTTGCCTCATGCTTTAGACATTACTAAAATTTCTCAAACTGGAAGCTGACATCAACATGTCCCATACCTCTCAATAAGTGGCCCCAGGCCCAGTACTAGTGGAAACCTGCCGTGGTTCACAGCTTGGCCTCTCCTGGGCACCTCTAAACTCAACACAAGTATCAGCCATGTGTAGATTGCTTTGTAACTCATGCTGGGTGTCCCCAAGCAGGAAACAGGCAGAGGCAGACTTTGCTGGAAGGCCTCAGAGCCAGTACATCTGGTGGTCAGTTTTGACCACTCAGAATTACAACCCTACCACCTCCACAAGTGACACACTCAAGGGGCAGATTCAGTGAGCAACAAAGCCTCACCGAAGCAATCCCTGTGCCATAGTGGTATCTCCTGCATAGCAGCTCTTTTGCTTTAGTCACAGCCAATCCTTGAAACCTATTGGTCTGGGGGTAAATCCCTCCCAGTGAAATCAACAGCAATCAAGGCAACTACAATAGGTCAGTGCACACAGATCACACAGGGGTGCACCTGGAGTGTCCAGCTCAAGTGACTGGGGAGACTGATCCCCTGGGCCTTACAGGATACCTACTACAAAAGCCCACTCTACCAAGTTTAGGAGAGATAGAAGATCTACTTAATACATAGAAACTAACACAGGGAAGCAGTCAAAATGCAGAGATAAAGGAATATGTCACAAATGAAAGAATAGGAGAAATCTCTAAGAAAAGAATGAAATGAAATGGAAGCAAGAATACTACCAGATATAGAGTTCAAAATAATGGTTATAAGGATATTAAAGAACTTACTGATATCTCCTAGGAAATTAGTGAGAACTTCAAGGAACTTAGTGACATCAACAACGTAAAAAAAGGACCAGTCAAAAATGAAGGATACACTAACAGAAATAAAAAATAATTTACATTGGATCAGTAGTAGAGTAAATGATGCCAAGAATCAAATCAAGCATATGGAATATAAGGAAGCAAAACAAAACAAAAACACATGCAATAATATGAGCAAAACCAAAAAAGATTACAAAAATATGCAGATAGTGTAAGAAGCCTCTGGGATAACTTCAAGTGTACCAACATTCACGTCATGGGGGTGTCAGAAAGAAAAAAGAGGGAGCAAGAAATTGAAAACCTATCTAAAAAATGTCAAAACTTCCCTATAGTCATGAAAAAAATAGACATACAAATCCCATCTCCTTCCATGGAAAAAGTCCCATTTTGTCTTTAGCAGAGCTAGAATTAAAGCCACTGCCCAGAATTTTCCTTCCATATTGGAGCACAGTCCAGTCAAGCATCTAGCTAGCCAACCTTGTGCTCCTAGATACAGTCCCGTTGAGTTAGAGTTCCCATGGTCATGGACCATGAGGCTTCTAGGGCCACATGACTGGCTAGCACAAGTCAAACAACAAGCAAGTGCAAGGAAGCAGGAGCAAAGGAAAAGGAACAAGAGCACATTTCCTTTTCTGGGAATTTTAACTAGAAGCTTAACCAATGAATCCTTCAGGATTTTGTGTTCCTGCAGTGGCTCCACTCCTTCTAGTCAATTATCTCTTAGACTGACAAACAAGCACCTTCCCTATGTCACCCTGACTTCACTGAGTATAAATCCATTTCTCCTTTGTTGGACCCCTTCCCGCAGTGATTTGCAGGGAATGGAGCAGTGGTTCCCTGGGGAGTGTAAAGTTGAAGCTTCCTGGTGAAGCTTCCCAAATGACCACACTTATAATACCTGGCCTTCCTTTTGCTTTCTTTATATTATTATTAATAACTAGCTAATTACAATAGTAAAACAGAGAAAGAAGAGAAATATAAATACTGGTAGGAATCTTCTCAATAATTGCTCATAATGAGAACATGCCAAGTGTGGAGAAACTACTTTTGACTCCTATCATTTGTAAGTGCATTTGTGATTTCTTGGTCCAGGAATAATAGTGAGGACATAATTTTGTAATGAAAATCAAATATCTTTGTTATACTTGAGTGTTCATCAAATTTCTTGTTTTGAATCAGTTCAACAAAGTTGGGGATAGATACAGACCAGATTTCTCTATACGTATATTAGGAATGTAATAAACTTAAGTCAGTAAGTCATAGAATGTGTTTATAGTCATATATCTCCTTACTAAATGACAAAGCACAAGAGGAATTACTCAAATAAAACTTGTTTAAATAACTGCCCGTCACTTTATGAAAATTGAAGTGGTACTTTTGCTGGTGAAATGCATTTCCCTTAATTGCAAATTTTATGTGCTGATCATGTTTTTCACCCAAGCATAAATTCTGTCCAAAAACAATGCCCTGTTACATCCATCTATTTTGTAAATGAAATAAAACCGTATTAAGTAGCTTTACTTAATATAAGACATTCTGATTCCATGTGTGTCTCCTATGAAATCTTAGGTTCTGGCTAAGTGATTCACCAAATACAAAATGTAAATGACTAACAAGACATGTTTTAAAAAGTTAAACATAACGACATACCTATTAAAATGGCTAACATCCCAAACTGACAACACCAAAAGTCTGTGAGGATGTGGAATAACAGAGACTCTCATTCATTACTGGTGGGAATGCAAACATGGTACAAGCAATGCGGAAGACAGTTTGGTAGTTTCCTACAAAACTTAATATAGACTTATCATATCATCCAGCAATTTTATTCCTTGATATTTACCCAAATGTATTGAAAACATTTCCACTAAAACCTGCACCCAAGCCCTAGCCAGCTTGGCTCAGTGGATAGAGTGTCAGTCTGCGGACTGAAAGGTCCCGGGTTCAATTTTGGCCAAGGGCACATTCCTGGGTTTCTTGATCCCCAGTGGGGGGCGTTCAGGAGACAATCAATGATTCTCTCTCATTATTGATGTTTCTATTTCTCTCTCCTCCTTTACTCTCTGAAATCAATAAAAAATATATTAAAAAATATTCACCCAAATTTTTATAACAGCTTTATTCAGAATTGCCAAAACATGGAAACAACATATTCTGCATGTGTTTCTCTAATTTTTTTCCAGCACCATTTGTTAAAAAAAGTTACCCTTTTGCAATTGCATATTCTAAGTTTCTTGTTGAATATTATTAGTTGACCATAAATACTGAAATTGAATTCTGGGCTCTCTATCCTGTTCCACTGATGTGTCTATTTCTGTACCAGTATCATCTGTTTTATTACTATGGCTCTGTAGTATAGTTTGAAATCAGAAAGTGTGATACTTGCAACTTTGTTATTTTGGGTCTTTTGTAGTTACACGCTAATTTTAGGATAGCTGCTTCGATTTTTGTGAAGAATGACTTGGTAATTTTGCGGAGATTTGTTAAATCTATAGATGGATTTGGGTAGCATGGACATTTTAACAATACTTATTCTTCCAATCCATTTTCACAGGATAACTTTCCATTTGTTCATGGAAAGAATTTTTTCAATTTCTTTCAGCAAAATCTTACAGTTTCATTATACAGATCTTTCATTCCCTTGGCTAAATTTATACCTAATTACTTTATTGGTTTAGATGCTCTTGTGACTGGGATAATTTTCCTTTATTTCCTTAGCCAAGATATGGAAACAACTCAAATACGCAATAATGGATACACAATGTAATGTTATTCAGCCATGAGAAAGCTATTTTTGGAAACTTTTTGTTACAGTAAAAATATTATATATATACTAATACCAGGGTAATATGCTAATTAGAACAGACATCTTCCAGACAAAGCCACAGTGGCAAGGGGCCAAAGCAGAGGCAGTTGTTAGGGGCGAACAAGCTGGCAGGGGAGAGCAGTTAGGGGGTGAGCAGCCTGGCAGGGGAGGGCAGTTAGGGACAAGATCAGGCCAGCAAAGGAGAACAGTTAGAGGTGATCAGGCAGGCAGAGGCAGTTGGGGGTGATATCAGGCCAGCAGGGAAGCAGTTAGGGGGTAATCAGGCTGGCAGGCAGAAGCGGTTAGGGGTGATCAAGCAGGCAGGCAGAGGGGGTTAGGGGTAATCAAGCAGGCAGGCAGGTAGGTTAGCAATAAGGAGCCAGTGCTCTCAAATTGCAAGAAGGATATCTGACTGTGGGATAGGGCCTAAACCAGCAGTCAGACATTCCCCCAAGGGCTGCAGGATTAGAGAAGGTGCAGACAGGGCTGAGGGACTATACACACACACACACACACACACACACACACACAGACAGACACACACACACACACACACACACACACACTGAATGGCCAGATTATTATGCATTCAAAGATCATAATAATCTGGCCACTCAGTATATATATATTAAAGGCCTGGTACATGGGTGTGGTCCAGCCAGCCTGGCCAGTGGGAAGGGACATGAGCAGTTGGCTGGCCTGCCTGCTGGTCAAACTCCTGGTCAAGGGGACAATTTGCATATTAGCCTTTTATTATATAGGATATACACTGAGTGGCCAGATTATTATGCATTCAGATTATAATAATAATATATATATGTATATATATAATTTTTATTCTTTTATTATACCAAAAAGTTTCCAACCTCTACCCATTATCCAGTTTTCAAACTCATATCCACATTTTTAGGTATTTGTTATAGCAACACCCCACTTTGCAGTACTAAAAATCTAGTTAGTTAGCTTTGGCTACCTTTTAAAAATACCACAGACTGGATGTCTTAAACAACAGAAGTTTATTATCTTAGTTCTGGAGACTGCAATTCCAAGATCAAGCTGTAAGCAGAGTTGAATTCTCCTAAAGCCTCACTCCTTGGCCTGCAGATGACCTGTTCTCTGTGAGCATCCCTGGTATTTCTCTCTCTCCGCTCATTCATTATTTTGCCTTTCACCTATTTTATCTTTAAATTGTGCTTACTGTGGAGTGCATATGATGTCATGTCATATGAATATACATGAGGGATGTTATGTGGAGTAGATTTCTTTTTAATTTTAGCTTGTGACTACTAAGGCTTCTTGAGTCCATCTACTGATACTATCATACCTAATAATAGACAAACATGTAAATTGACCATACCTCCACTATGCCCTCAGCCAATCAGAGTGAGTGTGCAAATTAACCCAACAAAGATGGAGGTTACTTTGCATATGTAGGCGCCCAGCAGCCTGGGACCTGGGAACATTCTGAGCACCCAGATAACTCTGAGGTAGGCCCCCAGTGGGTCCTGAGCAACCTGGGAAGGGCCTGAGCCAGGGGCTCCTGGGCAGGAGTGAAGCTGAGCAATCAGAGGGATCTGTGGGGTCCCTGCCCAGGCCCCAAGACTGGGCCAGAGGCTTGGGGCCTGGGCAGGGGCAAAGCCAGATATTGGAGGCAATTGGTGTGAACTTAAGAAGATATACTTTTTCTGACTGCTCAGTGGCTAAGCTCCCTGCTTGCCATTGGTAATATTCTTAGCAACTTGGGTATAAGAATCCAAAAAGGTGATCTAGGGTTTTTCTACCATACTTCTGTAGAAAAAAATGGAGGGCTAAAAAATGTCATATCCTGCCCTAGCCAGTTTGGCTCAGTGGATAATGCCTACGCTTGCTGAACACAGGGTCTGGTTTGATTCTGATCAAGGGCATGTACCTATGTTGCAGGCTCCTCCTGGCTGGGGCCCAGGTCAAGGCTCATGCAGGAGGCAACCAATCAAAGTGTTCTTCTCACTTTGATGTTTCTCTCTGTCTTTCCCTTTCTCTTCCACATTCTCAGAAAGTCAATGGAAACATATCCTCAGGTGAGGATTAAAAAAGAAAGAAAGAAATGTCATATCCTATGAAAGATACATCTTGAAAATGCCTAAAGAAAGTTGTCATGTTTTCATGGGGAAGGGACTGGACTCCATGTTGATGAAAACACCTTGGTGGCTGTGGTGACTGGCAGTGGCTGCAGGAATAGGGTGATGGGACTGGTGCTTTTCCCTGATCAGCCTGGTCACCTCAGTAGGACATCCCCTGAGAGATCCCAGTATTTGAGAGGGAAGCAGGCTAGACTGAGGGACGAATTTTGTGCACCAGGCCCCTAGTCTTTTAATAGCTCTACAAAAAGTTTGGCCATTATATCTTCAAGTATTTCCTCTGTTCCACCCTTTTTTTCTCCTTTTGGATCTCTGATCAAATGTATGTTAGATCATCTCAGTCTGTCTTACAAATCTATTAATCTCTTTCATATTTCCCATCTCTTCATCTCTTTGGGTTGTACATTTCCTTCAGTTCTTTATTATAATTCACTGAATCTCTATAGTAGTCCATTGTTAAGCCCATCTAACAAGTTTTAAATTTCATTATTAATATATTCCATTTCTCTGGGTTCTACATGATTTATTTTCATATCTACTTTCTCTTTACTCATATTTTTTTATTTTTTTACTTCATTGAAATCTGAAAAACATAATTTCTACTCTACGTCTGATAGTTATAAAGATGAAGTTTTATCTATCTTATTCTGTTTGTCTTTTGTTCCTACCCATTCTCAGTCATGGTGACTTCTCTTTAATTATTTTTTCCCTCTTTTTCCTTTGATTTCTATTGGTAGGAAGTATCTTGGGCTTGGAATAAAGGTGAGTTCCCTTAAAAAAACAATTTTGTGTTTAGTCAGGCAATTAGAGGAACCACCACTCAGATTTGCTTTAATATAATGCTAAGCTTTAGGTTTGCCAGGCCACCCAGGTGGTGTGTATTTGGGCTGTAAACCTAAGTGAGGTCTAGCTTGCAATTCTAAAATCTCAAGAGGAGATTACCTCACAAGACAAGGTTCAAAGGAAGCAGTAAAGTTTCTCTTGCAGTCTCCTGGATGAGGAACATATTTATTTCTATTTAACCCTTAAAATGTGGATATGGCTCTTTGGGCCCAAGCTTTGTAAAAGGATCTCCTGTTAGATTCTCCAACTTAGGTGAGCTGTGGGCTTTATTGCCTATTCCCGGAGCTCCAAAGGCTGTGTGTGATAAACAGTTTAAGTTCAACAAATACTCTCAAAGCAAAAGTTGGCTTCAGAGAGCTGCTTAGCCCTTCCAGGTATCTGCTTTCACTCAGTCACTGGATGATAATTTCTTATTTTCTTTTCAGCTTATGGATATATTCAAAAAGATTTAGAAAGTGTTTTTATTGAGCTTTATATTTGTTTTCCATTGAGAGAGTAGTCTGGGCACCTGGTCTGCCAGTTTACTAGAAACAAAAATGACTGCCTGTTTTTTGTATGTGGTAATACACAATTCTGGTGTTAATACAGTAGACAGATGCTCCCATATATTATATTTGTGGCTGTGTATATAGTTTTAATCTTTCTGGATAAAAAATATATAAAGAGCCATATAAAATTTATATATTTGGTCATTCATATATTTGCATATATAGGTTTATAACATGGATACAACCAGAAATGCACAAAAGTGAGCTTTGTTTGTGGCAGTATGATTAACAATATCCCATACATAGAGACAACCTAAGTATCCTATTGTACAGGAATAGTAAAATAAAGCATGGTACATCCATATGGCATAGCATCATGCAAAAATTATAACTATATTTTATAAAAATATTTAGGGATTTATGAAAATACCTTAGATACAATATTAAATTTTAAAAATAGGATACAAAATTACACACAAAGCATCATTCTATGCATAGAAAAAGTGCTACTATAAAATAATTACTTCACATTTTGTTGTGTGTCTTTGTTCTACAAATATGAGTACTATAGTTCCCATTGTAATTAGCTATTTATTAATAATAGGAAGAAAGCAAAAGAAAGGCTAGACCATTATAGGCATTGACATGTGGGCAGGGTCACCAAGAAGATGCAACTTTGTATTCCCCAGGGAACCATCATCTGTCCATTCCCTGCAGATTACTGGGGGAAGGGGTCCAAGAGGGAAGAAGGGCACATGCACAGTAAAGTCAGAGTGACATAGGGAAAATACTAGTCTAACCCGGGAACAAAATTATTGGCTAAAGGGGTAGAGCCATTGCAAACCCGTGAAAATTTGGGAATACATAATCCCCAAACAAAGGAATTTTCTTTCTCTTTTGTTCCTCTGGCTTTTCTCCTGCTTCCTTGCACTCACCTGTGTACCTTCCATAGCCATGTGACCCTAGAAACCACATGGCCCATGGCCACATGGCCATGCAGACCCCACACACAATGTACTGCATCTGGAAACAAATCTAAACTAACCTGATGTTGGACTGGACTGTGAGAATACGGAACAAAAACTCTGGACAATGACATTAATCCTAGTTGTGCTGAAGATACTGCTGGTCTTTTTCCTTAGCTAGGTAGAGGGAGATGGGACCTTGGAAACACGGGTTTAATTCCATGCAAGTAAATATTACTCAGTCTCCCATGTGAGTCTCATAAAATTCCTTTTCCTGTGACATCACAAGAAGCCGACTTGCACCAGCAACAGGTGGGGACACAGAGGACACTGCAATGATAGCACTTTAAAAATATATATTTTTATTGATTTTAGACAGGACAGGAGAAATAGAAAAGAATCATCAATGATGAGAGGAAATTATTGATAGGCTGCCTCTTGAATGCCCCATACTGGGGGTTGAGCCTGCAACCCAGATATGTGCCCTGATCAGGAATCAAACCGTGACCTGGTTCACAGGTCAGTGCTCAACCATTGAGCGACACCAGCCAGGCAATGATAGCACTTTTAATTAACTGTTTAATTTTTTTTCTGTATCTTTAAAGTACTTGTTAAAATAAACTATTATTTTTAGAAAATAAAAATAGGTGTTTTTCTTTTTCTTCTTCTTCTTCTTTTTTTTTAACAAGAATCTTAGAAAAAAAAATAGTCTCAAAGGCCGGGACTGAAAAACTGACCTTCCCTAGTATTTCAATAACACACTTCATGCCCAGCTAGTATGGTTCAATGGTTGAATGTGGACCCAGGAACCAAGAGGTGACAGTTCAATTCCTGGTGAGGGCACATGCCTGGGGTTAGAGGCTTGATTCACAGTAGGGGGCAAGCAGGAGGCAGCCAATAGATGATGATTTTCTGTCATGGATTTTTGTTTCTATCCTTCTTCCTTCCTCTTTCTCTCAAAATCATTTATAAATAAATAAATAAATAAATAAATAAATAAGTAAGTAAGTAAGTAAATAAATAAATAAATAAATAAATAAGTAAAATAACACACTTCATTTGCCAGTGTTTAATAATTACAAATGGGCCCTAACCAGTTGGCTCAGTGGATAGAGCATCGGCCTGTGGACTGAAAGGTCCCTGGTTCGATTCTAGTCAAGGGCATATACCTTGGTTTTGGTCACATCCCCAGTGGGAGGTGTGCAGGAGGCAGCTGATTGATGTTTCTCTCTCGTTGATGTTTCTAGCTCTCTATCCCTCTATCTTCCTATCTGCAAAAAAAATCAATAAAATATATTTTTGTAAAAAGCACTGAAGCCCAGACCAGTTTGGCTCAGTGGATAGAGCATCGGCCTGCAGACTGAAGAGTCCCAGGTTAAATTCTTGTCAAGGGCATGTACCTTGGTTGTGGGCACATCTCCAATGGGATGTGTGCAGAAGGCAGCTGATCATTGTTTCTCCCTCATCAGTGTTTCTGATTCTCTATCCCTCTCCCTTCCTCTCTGTAAGGCATCAATAAAATATATTTCAAAAGCGCTAAAAACTAATTTCTAGAGTTTTCAACAACAACAAAATAATAATAATAATTACAATGGGAAATCTTGCTTCCTGGCATATGTTATCAGACCTGCTCAGATAAACTACTATAAAAAATTTAAAAAAATAGTAATTATGAATGTTCTTTGTGTAAAATATAGAACTTTTAATGTGTGATTTGAGAAAGTATTCCTGATTAAAGATGACTAAGAAACTTAAAAAATGGTCAGTTTGGTCTTTTTAGACATTTTAACAAGCAGACGACAGGATTTACTACAAAGGTAATTACATTGATTATGCAAAAGTGCAATCATTATGAGGTCTGAAAAATAACACACAACTTGACCTAAAAAAAAAACTCTTCTCTTCTCTAGCAACCAGTAAACACAGACCAACTTTGCAAGCTCTTAACATTCTCATTCTAATTCAATCTCCCTCTCTCTCTCTCTCTCTCTTTCTCTTTCTCTCTTTCTCACACTCCCCACCCCCTTCAACCAAGTTCAAAACCTTGATATAATGATTGCCAATGAAATGGCCCCAAACATTGCTAAGTTGTAGTGGATCTCTCACATGTGGTGATACAACTTAGATTTGAGAAGTGTTTAAAACTAGAGCATGCAAAGCTTATAACTGAAAGAAACAAGAAATAAATATTCAATCTATGCAGAGAATGGGTTTTACAATGGAAAAAGAAGCATGGGGGGATGCAAAAAGTGGTAGTTCAGTGCAGAATGAAAAAAAAAAAGAAATAGAAACTCAGAAAATAATCAAGGGATAGTGCAACTAATTCTACATATTTTTAGTGTTTTTACTTTAAGTGATCTATCTTTTCCCTCATGATAATTTGGTATTAAATGTATTATTCTTTAAATTTACATTCTTCAAATGTAAGCTCCATGAAGGCACAGATTGTTTTGATCACTTCTTTTATAAAATAAACCAGGGGCCCGGTGCAAGAAATTCATGCACTGGGGCTGGGGTATTCCTCAGCCCAACCTGCCCCTGTCACATACAGGGAGCCCTCAGGGGATGTTCTACTGATGGCTTAGGCCCGCTCCACATGAAGTGGGCCTAAGCTGCAGTCTGGCCTCCTTTTGTGGAAGGCAACCAAGCTGATCAGGGGAAGGCACTAGCCCCATCACCTCGCTGCTGCAGCCACTGCCAGTCACCACAGCCACCAAGGTGTTTTCATCAACACAGACTCCAGTCCCTTCACCATAAAAAAAAATGACAACTTTCTTTAGGCATTTTCAAGATGTGTCTTTCATAGTATATGACATTTCTTTTTTTTTTTTATCCTCACCTGAGGATATGTTTCTATTGACTTTTAGAGAATGTGGAAGAGAAAGGGAGAGACAGAAAGCAACATCAAAGTGAGAGGAACACTTTGATTGGTTGCCTCCTGCATGAGCACTGACCTGGGCCCCAGCCAGAGAGGAGCCTGCAACATAGGTATATGTCCTTGATCAGAATCAAACCCAGACCCTGTGGTGGGCAGGCCCAGGCATTATACACTGGGCCAAACTGGCTAGGGCAGGCTATGACATTTTTTAACCCTCCAGCAGCCGACCTTCATTTTTTTCTCCAGAAGTGTGGAAAAACCCTAGATCACCTTTTTGGATTCTTATACCCAAGTTTCTAAGAATATTACTAGTAGCATACAGGAAGCTTAGCAAATGAGCAGTCAGAAATGGTGTTTCCTCTGTAGTTCACACCAGTTGCCAGTTGGGCCCTGCTTTAGGACTGGGCAGGGGATCCCCAGCTCCCTCTGATCGTGGCTCCACCCTGCCCCTTCAGCTCTGATTGCATACTTGGCCCTGCCCAGGAGCCCCCTGGCTCAGGCCCTTTCCAGACTGTTCAGGGATCACATGGGGCCTACCTCAGAGTGACCTGGATTCCAGGATGTTCCCAGAACCCTAGGAAGAGTGAGGTGGCCCAGAATCCCAAAATAAAATGTGAATCAGTAAATAAGAAAACAAATACTTGCCAGGTAATTGGTTGACTCATTCCTTTCTTTTTTCCTTCCTCCCTTAGTTCTTTTGTTTCATTCATTTATTCAACAAATACTTTTGAGTGTCTATACTGTCCCTAGCAGTGAGGACATAAAAATGACAAAACAAAGTCCCTGCTTTCAAGGATTTTACTGTCCAGATTTCTATAACCAAATAATATAGATAGATAGATAGATAGATAGATAGATAGATAGATAGATAGAAACCTAAGTGGCCATTATGACCAAACAACTGGAATGACTGAAACCACCAGTCACTATGAGGTGCACTGACCACCACGGGGAAACACTCAATGCAGGAGCTTCCCCCTGATGTTCAGTGTGCTCTCACAGGCAACTTCCCACAATCCCTCCCTGCAGTGGCTGGCCAACATCCTGCAATCCCTCCCCCAGCCAGTCCCTTCCCCCAGCTAAGGTTCCAGGCACCAGAGAATCTGGGTCCAGGTAGCCTGTAGGAGGAGAGTGACCCTAACACTGATTGAGACAGAGTAGCAGCTTGGAGGGAGCAGAATGAGCAAGGCAGCAGTCTAACTGCAAAGATGTAAAGTAAGCACCACTGCCATCTTACCTCTCCCACCGAACCATGCCAGTTGCCCTACTGCCCTAATATGACACTTCTAGCTTGGCCCCACACCTTTTTGGACTCCCAACCACTGACTGGCTAGTACTCCTATGGCAGTGTGCCACCATTGGTCGAAGTCAACTACCTATCATGCTTGGGGGTGAATTCCTGAGAAAATGTATGGCTGAAGTAGGAGAGATGACTTATCTGTCTGTCAGACACTACTCTAGGGAGAGTGAGGTGCCCCAAGTGCAGACAGCAAAGTAGAGCTGTATTTCCACCTCAAAGCATAGCTGGTGTTCAGATCATCTTGGGGCACTCTGTCTGTGGTCTTTGCTTGTTGCTACCTCAGCACATCTACACTCTAGATCAGGGCCTGCTGGCCAACCTCCCATGATCCCCACCCCGCTGTGCATGAATTTGTGCACCAGGCCTCTATTATTAAATAATATACTCATTAAACAATGAAAGAGGTCTGAATTGTAATGTCTTGATCTGCTAACTATTACTGCTTTTTCAAAACTCTGCTTTTGTTTAAACTGTTTCATTGTTGCACTTTTTTAAAGGATAAATCTTGTTAAAGTTAGGGTAGACGTTGAAGCAAGTTAGGAACAACTTAGAAAAGTTGAGGCCAGTGATTCTCAACCTGGTTGCATAACAATACCCTGAGAAGTAGCTCTTAAAAGCTATCCAATGCTTGTGCCCAATATAGACCAATTAAGTAAGAATGGGGAACTAAAATTGCAACTAAAATTGTGTTGAGAAAATAGTAACAAACAAAATGTAATCTACATATTCATATGAAAACAAAATTATGCCATCATATCCATTGATTTAAACAACTAAATTAGGCAATGTATTCTAAGGAAACATTTTCAAAATTATTTAATATTTTCACCAGGGTGGATAAAGAATCAATAGTTCTAATAATACATTAGCTGTATATTTTTATTTTTAAATTAAATTATGAGATAAATATCTTCCCCCTCTTGCTTTGTATATACTGGTTTGAACTGAAAGAATCTAATAGCAAATGTGAAGGTCAAGTACATAACAAAAAGCCAATACTAGTCTAAAGCAGTAGTTCTCAAACCACTGTAGTTCTCTGGTTTCATCAGGTATTAGAAACATCTGGAAGGCTTGTTCAAACCCATATTGCTGAATCCCAACTCCTGAGTCTCTAATTCAGTGGGTCTGAAGGAGAGCTACATACTTTGTACTTCTGACAGATTCTCAGGTGATGCTGATGCTACTGGTCCAGAGATCATACATTTAGAAACACTGCTCTGTATATAGTAATGGTGAGTGAGGTCAACATCATGACGGAGTGAGAAGACCCCCTTTTTTTACCTTTAAAGTTACAAGTTGGACAACTATACAAAGTAATAGCTCATAATAGATGTTTGATAAATACTTGATCAATTTAATTGAGTCAAATGGTGTACTTTAGGATGTAGGAACTCACAGTGCATACTAATCTACATAAGAATAAACTATATTTTTACTAGTTTACTATTTTTCAAAGCTTTGCTCATGAATTCTTATATAAATTCACCTAAAGTTGTGGTTAAAATGTAGAAGCATGGGTTCATTCCAGACCAGTCTAATAAGAGAAAATGTGTGGCACTCTTGGAGTGGTCCAGGAATCTGCATTTTAAACAAAACCTGCATTGTTTCTTATACACACTAAAGTTTGAGAACCAATACTCTAGTCTCTTATGCATTAAAGTATATTATTGCTTCTTTTTGAAATGTCCTTTCTCTTCACCTCTGCACAATCATGTCCTATTCTTCAAAGCCCTGCCCAAATATAGCTTCTTCTGAGCAGTCTCCTCTAATTTCACGACTTTCACACACAACAGAAAGAGTACAGGTATAATGTTGTATGATATGGGATGAGGCATTTGGGACAGTTGGAACAGAGCTGTAATATTGGCTCTGAATTTTTCACACAGAAGTAATATGCCTGTGTTTGTGCACATAAATGGAGAACTTCCAGGGTTGTAAAGAGATTAAATTTTAAAAAGTATTAATATTGAATCTCTTGGTCTCTGTAACTATATTTTGGGTAGAGAAGTGGTAGCCATGCCTGGCCTGGAGAGGGGCCATGGAGAGGAGAATGAGATAGAATGGCTGCACATTGGATAAGTTCAATTGTGCAATAAGGAAAATGTATAGTAATATTTGCATAGGGGGCTTTCCTACCCAACAGAACAAAATAGGTTACTACCTTATTTAGTTCGTCTTGCACCTGTGATGGGAGATAAAAAACATGGAGGAGTTAGATCAGAACTGATAGTGACATATGGTAGGTTTGGGGGCTAAGCATGGAGCTAATAAGTAACAGAGTTGGAAGTCTATCTTAGGAACTTCTTTAATATTTATGGTGGTTTTCTCTAAATGTGGTAGCTGTTTTACTGATCAGAATTTGCATTTGTTCCAAGCTCTCCAGATGATTTTGGTGAAGACAAATTTAAAATCTATGGAACCACTATACTGAAATTGTATGTGCAGTGATTATGAATACTTGGACAAATTCTTATAGCTTCCTCCAATTCAGCAGCTAATAGAAATTACACAAACTAATGTCAACCTAAGAACAGATGATACATACATACTTGGGAAAACAAAATGGACCCTCATGGCTGAAATTATGCACTTTCTACTACTTTTCATCCTCATCAGTTTACATAAGATAGTAAGCCAGCCCATCAACAAATACTTACTGAAAGCTTTTAATATATTTGCTCCTATTGGATAGTGGCATTTATTCTTTGTCTTAAATATATCTTATAATTAACAAAAAAAACAAAAAAGTTAAAACACTACTTTTTTTCTGCAATGAAAGAGAACCACAGAAGGGATTTAGAGATCATTCAATCCAACCATATACTTTTTAAGATAGGGAACTGACTGAAGCCCAGAAAGACCAACAATTTTTTTTTATTATTATTAAATTTACCAGAGGTCCAATGCACAAATTCATGCACCAGTGGGGTCCCTCAGCCTGGCCTGTGGGATTGGACCAAAACAGGCTCTCTGAGATCCACCATGGGGTCCTGGATCACAAGAGGGCACAGGCCAGGTGGAGGGACTCCACCTGTGCATGATTGGTGATGGGGGGGGCAGGATGCAGGAGGTTGGCCATGTGGGGAGGGACCACAGGAGGGCTTCAGGGCATGTCCAGCCCATCTCACTCAGTCCTGATCAGCAGGACCCCAGCAGTAAGCCAACCTACCAGTTGGCACGTCTGCCCACTGGTGGTTAGTGCACATCATAGTGACTGGTCAACCAGGTGACTTTCTGCGTTCTTGTGGAGCCATTGAACAGCCTTAGCATATCATTAGCATATTACGCTTTGATTGGTTGAACAGATTACTGGATGACCAGACACGTAGCATATTAGCTTTTATTATATAGGATTGGGGGGACATTGGTTAATAGGATTATATCAGTTTCAGGTATAGATTTCTATGCTATGAGATCTGTATATTGTAGTGTGCCCAACCCTCAAAATCAAATCTTCTTCTGTCACTGTCACCATAAATTAGGCACCCTACACCCCCCCCACTGCCTTCCTTCTGGCAACCAAGATATTGCTCTTTGTGTTCGTGAGTTTCAGTTTTATATCCCACATATCAATAAAATCATATAGTTCCTAGCTTTTTCTGATTGGCTTATTTCACTTAGCATAATATTCTCAAGGTCCATCCATGTTGCTGCAAATGGCAGTGTTTTGTCTTTTCTTATGGCTGAGTAGTATTCCATTGTGTATATGTACCACATCTTCTTTATCCAGTCCTCTATCTCAGGGCACTTTGGTTGTCTCCATGTCTTGGCCACCATCAACAATTAATTGTTCTAAATCCTTAAACTATTAATACCACCAGTGACTAGATTTCTGGTCTCTTGTCAGTCCTATATTCTTTCTCCCACATGTCAAAATTTAGTAAAAATCCCAGAAGCCCAACCCTGTGGAAGTGTCAAACTCACTGACTTCAGTACTATTTACATTTCTACATAGGGTGCTGGGTTGGGAATGTGGCTCCCGAAATTCACATCAATGTCCATTTTGTAAAGCCTTCACATAAAAGTTAGAAATAGGAAATGTTATAGCAAACTCTATGCCATATACTTTAATAATAGTATGTGTTATGGAAAGGAGAGCCTTCTGCCACCATAGCACCACATGGGGACATTTTGTTCCTCTGTGTGTTCCCTCTTTTGTGTATGGAGCTCTGGTGTGGGATCCTGGATAAAGATTTGGTGCTTGAAAATGAGAGTCACACATCTTTTGAAACATCAAACAAAAACTAAGGAAAGAGATGGGACTTGACTAAGCCTTCAACCAAAGTTTCACCACCTGCTTAAAAGAGCCCATGCAGAAGGACATTACAGATTTATCTGAAGAACCTCCTGAAAGAGTTGAAGAAATAGTTACTGTTGCTCTCCAGTTTCCAAGTGGGAATGTCCTGATAGAAGGATCTTTTAGTCTTGGTTCTATTTGACTTGATGATGAAAATTGGGAACTACACATCCCCTCTACAGCCCTTGCACTTCCTTTCCTAGAAGGTCTCTGGAAGTGGAGGGAAGCTAATTACTGCAGGACATAGGAATAATTGTGAATACTGTACTCAATGTGGAAGAAAAGAGCTAAGCAACTAGAAATGAGAACTACCTGTATTATGTAAAATAAGTTATGTCATGATCTTACAGGGTGGTAAAGGATTCACATTAAAATTATGCCAAAGCGCAGCCAGTGTGGCTCAGTGGTTGAGCATCAACCTATGAACCAGAAAGTCAAGGTTCGATTCCCAGTCAAGGTGTATGCCCAGGTTGTAGGCTCAATCCCAAGTAGGTGGTATGCAGGAAGCAGCCGATCGATGATTCTCTCTCATCATTGATGTTTCTGACTCTCAGTCCTTCTATTTTCCTCTCTGAAATTGATAAAAATAATAAAAATATGCCATAGTTGATTTACCTCAATGCAGCAAACACTTTAATGTTGATATCCATGGGAATATATGGACATAAATAATTAGAAAAGGAGTGTTCTCTGCATATAATAATTTTTGGAATATGCCATCTTATAATGTACCAAATGAGAACTAGGTAAAAATGTATACAATAAGGCATGGAATAATTTTTTTCCTAGCTGATATCATTTATCAGTATGTTGAAACACAAAGCTATATGACTTTGGTTTCTGCCTCTTCAAATCATCTTAATCAAACTATGAAAATTTCTCAATTCTGTGAAATGCTTATCAGTCTCTTAAGTAAAAATGTTTGTTCTGCTGTATTTCTGGAAATTAAAAACTTTAAAATAATATTCAAAGCTCTCTACAGCTTTAAAATACTTTTTAATAGGTATATATTAATTTTTACTAAATGTTTGAGATTTATATAAATTTGCCTTGCATTAAATTGTAACCTTTACAAAGTTTCAGGTGTATCAATGTATAAAAAATAAATAAAACATCTCAGACATATGCTGAAAGAACTTCTTCACTGATACTGCTCCAAAGGCAATGGAAGGTAAAGAAAAAATAAACAAATGGGACTACATCAAAATAAAAAGCTTTTGCACAGCAAAATAAACCATCAACAAAACAACAAGAAATATCACTGTATGGGAGAATATATTTGCAAATGTTATCACTGATAAAGGTTTAATCTCCAAAATCTACAGCCAACTTATACAACTTAATAAAAGGAAGATGGGGAGGAGCCAAGATGGCGGCATAGGTAAACACCTACACTGCTGCCTCGCACAACAATTTCAAAACTACAACTAAAAGACAGAACAGACATCATCCAGAACCACAGGAAAGCTGGCTGAGTTGAAGTTCTACAGCTAGAAGGAAAGAGAGGGGCTCACAGACACCCAGAGGAACTGCAAAAAGCTGAGGTATGGAGACGCACGCGCTGAGAGAGCGGGTGCCCGAATACCTGGCTGGCTTTCTCTGGCGGGAGGGAAACGGAGACTCCCAACGGCATTGAACCCCTTATCCTACGACACTAAACCCCAGATCCAGCTGAAACTCATACGGGGGGAGTTTGGACTGTGAAAAGGGAGAAGTGCACGGAAATTTAGGGGAGTCGCAAAAGATAGGAGGGTCTGGTCCTGGTCACGCACGCGCGCACACACAGGGCGCCTGCGCCACACTGAGGACAGATTGCTGATTCTGCCACTGGCTTTTGCGACTGGGCGGGAGACAGACCGTCCCAACTACGCCACTTCTGAGTCCACTGGGCCCCTGTTTCGGGCAAAACCCTGGAGACCTAGACTCGTGTAGTCCTGGTACGCAGGGGAGCAGGGGAGCTGGAAAGGCAGCGGTCTAGAGGCACTGCGGGCGTGCGCGCACAGGACCGCTCCAGCGTGAGACTCCAGCGTGGAGGGCGGGGCCGACTGGAAGGCAAGGCGATCCCTTAAGCCCTGAGACTCCACCCATCCCAAGCTCAACAGAGGCTTCTGTGGTCTTGCAAATAAAAAAGTTTCCCCGACAAAGTGAAAATGCCAAAACAAGGGAAGAGATCAAAAATAAAAGAAATGGAGGGAAAAAAACGACTG